>BMAO01003501.1:0-56510 GCA_019973975.1 Trichonephila clavata
TACCATCAGAAATTGCATGCATGTAGACCAGGCATGTCAAACAAAAGGCCCGCGGGCCATTTGAGGCCCGCCAGTACATAGGTTGCGGCCCGCGGAGACATTTTACAAAATTAATTACAGTTTATAAAATCAATCTTTAAAGGTTTTTTTTTTATTGTGAAGTTTATTTCCGGTAAACTTACAACATATTAACATCTCTCTCTCTCTCTCTCTGTTATCTATTCTTGTTTTTTTTTCTTTTTAAATCCTTATTAATTATAAAAACAGCCTTTAAATGAAAATAATTTTTAATATTTTATTAATTTTTTTCATTTAATTTTACTATAATAAATTAATTTTTATTAAATTCTTAAATGCATTTATGAATATTATTTGTTATAAATTTCACTACGATTCATCGTGCGTGCGACTTGTATTTCTCTTTGAAGTTTCCAGAAGCAGTTGAAACATTATTTTTTAAAATTTAAAAACCCTAAGATGGCCAAGACAAAATGTAGTGTTTACTCAATAGTTTGTGAATGAAAGGGAATTTCGGTTTTTATTCATATTAAACTAAAAAGTTATTTAATAAAAACATAATCAATCTTCAAGGACAGAGTAAGAAAAGATAAACTGAAGATGAACATCGTAATTTTCAAGAAAAATGGGAACTGCAATATTTTTATGTCCAAAGCTAGAATAAAATATTGTGCCTGCCTGACATGTAAAAACTAAACTGTAATTCAGTTGCCAAGGAATATAATTTTAAAAGGTACTATGACACAAATTTAAAAACAAATTATGACGAATATGTTGTGAAACTTTGTGAGTTGTTGAAAAATTGAAATTAACTCTTAAAAAATGCATTCGCTACATTTCTTGAGCGAGAGTGAATATTAACGTCTCACTGTTCAGCTACTCGAGGGCGTTTGGCGACGGACCATGTTCAAATGATGAGGTCGACACCTGCGTTGAAACCCCCTCTCATAACTTCCACATCACACCAATGGGAGGACATTTTAGCCTCGAAATTTTTAAAGCGTGCATCGGCTTCATTAGTACAAGGCTCAGACTCACATGTGTGTGTGACTCGATTTCGTAACCTTAACTGCTAGGCTACCGCAGACACCTAAATTTGTTGAAAACAATACATCTGTGCAGTAAAAACTAGTGATATATTATCACTTTTTCCATCGTAAGCATAGACCGAAACCATTTACTAAAGATGAATTTATTAGTAAATGATTAATTAAAGAGGAAGAATTTCCGTATTTACTCGAATCTAAGCCGCACTTTTTATTTTTCAATGTAAATGCTACTGAAAATCGGGCGCAGCTTAGAATCGAAAGGAAAGAAATTTGTTGGATGTGTATTTAGAGAAGTTATGGGGCATGTATGTAAGTAAAAGTTTATAATACTTATAAAATAAATAATTATTCCTTTCTTGTTAGTTCTCATTTTAAATTTATTTTAATTTCGTAAAATTTGATATCGATGTACCCTTTTACACTATTTTTCACAAAAGTTTTTTGAGAATTTGGGGTGCAGCTTAGATTTAAAAAATAATAATTATTAGCCCACACAAATAAAAAAAAATTAAAGTGTAAGTAAAGTCGAAATTCTGTAACCAGCAGAGGTGATGAAATAGTCGAGAATCATCGTCGAGTCGAGTCATGTATTATACATAATACATATTTTTGATGCATTTAAAGAAGTTTTGAGACAAAGTGTTCCTTGGGGAAAAAAGTTACCCGTATAATGAATGGCTATGTTTGGAAGCATTTATTTACGCGAGAAACTTTTTTCTTTATTGAAAAACAACAAAAATTCTGAAAGGCCAAGTTTAAATGATAAACATTTATCGTCATTTTTTAAAAATTACATCAGCTCAATATGTTCAACCAAGTTTTGATGACTTGCGTGGAGAGAAAATAAACGATGCCAAATATCCTCTAAAAGAAATATTAAATTGTATTTCGTATTGTATCTTTTTTTTTTTAGAAAACAATATAAAATATGTATAGTTTTAAAAATAAAAGGAAAAATATTAAACTATTATATATGTATGATATGTAGCACATTGAGTTTTGTAAATAAGAATATAATCATTCTAAAATTCCTGTTTAAATTTTTGAACATTGGAAACATGCGGCCTTCAACTTAATATAAAATAGTTCATGTGGCCCGTGATATCAAATGAGTTTGACATGCCTGTGTAAACCTAGAAAGTGACATTTATCAGGAAACAGCGAGCACTTATTCATGACCCTAATACTTTTATTTACAAAAAATGAGTATTTTAAAAAACTAAATATTCAAAAATATTTCTTTTAAGAAAAGACAATATAATTTTTATAAAAAAATAAAGGTTTACATTCATGGCTTAAATATCCTCTCAAGGAAAGGAAATTGAATACAATTACTCCTCTTCGGCAGAACAATAGTACGAAAAACCATTAACGTTCTATGATTGAGGCATAATTAGCAGGCGAAGAAAAAAATGAGTAGAAGAGGAAAATAAAAAAAAAGCATCACTTAAAACTTTCCATCTGGGCGGAAGAAAGACTGGAATAGTAAAATCTCATTAGCAATTAAGTTCATTATCATGAATCACCAACATTTTAGTCTGAAATTTAAGCTAATCTCTAATCGCTATTTTGGGACGATTTCCTTTAGTTTTTCTTGGAAAAAAAAAAGAGATATATTAGTGGTTTTCGTTTTTTTTCCTTTCAGTAGACATGTTTTATGAATTACTATACTTCTTAGTCCCGCTGTAGGTTCTTAATTCAAATCTGAAGATTCCTCTCTCTCATTCACTACCAGATACAATAAAGTCAGTCCATCTTTAGTGACTAAAGATTTTATTTAGTTTTAACAGCCACACAACACACACAATTAACACAATATTTAAAACTCACTCATTCTAAACATTACTCTATTGTTTCACGCCCCATTTTTTGTTTATTCATGCTACAGGTCGTAGCCGCCATTGTTGTCCAGTTCTGTCTCTCTCTATTCCGATGGCAGCGCCACCTATATAGTTTCGTTTTAGTCCGGCGAATCTTACATTATGCATTCATTTTCTACCGTAAATTCCATTTTCTATTAATTAGAGACTAAGAATGATATTTGTAATACTGCACTAAAGGTCGGCCATGCGGGTGGCGTAGTTGGTTTGATGCTAACTTAGTACGCCAAAGTTTGCGAGTTCGACCCAGGTCCAAGTCCGTGGATTTTCATGAGGCAAAAAATTCAACAGCGTCTATGTCGTATTGATTGTAGTTTTTTGTTATGCCACCTGATTTCGACTGTGTCAAATCCAGGCCAGCGAGATTCATCACGGCAAGGGTTACACGTGCGGCTGTCGTTACCCGTAGCCTTCAGCACCATGAGGGTGACGGTACGATTTTTAGCTGGGTTCCAACCTAATTTTGAGGCAGAGCACCCTGGAGGGGCCTCTCACCAATCTCACGAGAGGACTTGTGGCTCTAAGGCCATTTAGAGTACCCCCATGCCGCAAAGGCATGCTACATTTACAAAGATGCATGTCTTCTCCGGGATTCGAAACCAGGCCCTACGGAACAACAGCTTGAGTCGATAACCGTGTAATACCGGTCGGTTCCTGCTTGCCTCTAAAACCCCTTGTCTACAAGCAAATCCAGCTAGGTGTGTGGGAGAAACAGAATGATCAACATACATGATTTCAATCTAATTAATTTATTGTTACCAAAATATCAATCAGACACAATAACAATCTAATTAAGATAGGCGATCAAATAGTAGAGCGCGGAGATGAGATTCACTACCACTACGGACCCTCAACTGAATCTACGATAGCTTAAATACGCTCAATCTAAACTACGTCGCACACTAACAAGCTAACTTCTAATTAAACAAGCTCACGATACCTGTACTTTTTATTCAGCGGATCTTACACTTTATCGGGATTTGATCAATGTAGTCGGATCCACTCTCCGAAATCCGTTTTCCTGGACAACTCCAAGACCTCTTAATAATTCCACTATCCTTCAATCTTCAACTAACAAATTAACTCGCAAACTCTTTGCTAACTCCTACTTGCCAACTCCCAAACTCGTGAAAACAGAATTTATATAATATACTTCATTTACATAATCATGCTCTCTTGGTCGGCAAAAGTTGGTCGTATAAATTATTATGCGGTATGTAAAAAGAACCTTTGTTTGGTTTGGATACTCTCCACAAAATTAAACTATAACTGTTTACATCTCCAAAACTCCTTTAGGGGAGGAAAAATGGGCGTCCAAATTCTTGCAGCTATTAATATACCATCTATAGAATACCGCACTAAAGAGATATCAACTCCCGGGGAATATACTATATCTGCAATGATAAAACACCAATCCACAGCTCCATTAGAAATAAAAATATCTTAATAACGAATTTGATTTAAATGTCTTCCATTATCCCCCCCCTCCAAAATTATCTTGTATACGATTAATTTGATTAGTAGAAAACAATGTACCTGTGGAAAAATTAGATATGGATAAGTTCTATACAACTACTGTTTATAAATAAAAATGTTAATTTCACAGAACATCGTTCCCATCACACTCACGATTCGGAGTAACTATATTTGGTTTCACATTCTTTACAAGATGGAATATCCGTCCTTTTCACACTTGTGAATAAAAAAAAGGCGAGAGTGAGTGAGAGTTTCCTTAACGTCGTACTGTAAAATTGCTCTAGGACTATTGGCGACGGACCTTGAAATTCTGAATCATGGTCAAGTGACGACGATGACACCTGAGTTGCCCCCCCCCCCCTTTCGAAACTTCCAGGACACTCCAAGTGAGAACGATTGAGCCTCGACAGATTAAACATGCAGCACCTTCCTCTGCCCGACAGGTCTTCAGCGGCACAAAGCTCGAACTCATGAGAAGCCAGGTACGAGTTCATAACCTTGACCACGCAAATAGTGTTGCATCCTAGCTTGACGTTAATGAACAATCTATTATCCCATTGTTGTGAATTATGGACCAGGTGGTCTGAGGTGTGGAGTGTAGTTGACACCACTCTCAGACCCCACATGGTCTATCTCGATAGAAACCATATGTAACGGATTCTGCCTCAGTCTTAATCTTGAACTGGGCTTCGGAATAACTAGATGTGCTGTTGTTTACTCGTATATTTTAAGTTAGATTCTTGTTCTTGGCTTCGGCGTACCAGGTGCCGTTGTTTACTAGGATTTCTATCTCAAATATTAGAATTTATTCTCTTTATTATTTCCAGTCTAATCCTAGTTATGGTTTAATTTGTTAAAGATTGTTAAGTTTATCGTTGAAAGTCATTGACACCAATAAATCCAGGAAAAAGACAATTCTAGGACTCCAGATTATTATTTTATAACACCACACACACGTAGCAGCAGTATTTATTTCACCCATTTTTATTCATTTCGCTCAGTATTTATTTCACTCAACTTCCTCACTTTCATTTGTAGTTGTTTCAAACGAAAGAAGTTTTATTCATTGAACGCTTGGGGTGGGTGCCTAGCGGCCGAGATAAGCTGAACTTGACCGGATTCAAGAGCCCCTTCTTGGATCCACCGGTGTATATCAATCAGAGCACACACAGGGGGGGGGGGCGTCCGCTTGATTTTATTTTCCATTGATTATAATCCTATGTATATAGTACATGAAATTTTTGTAAGTATTTGTTATTATAAATTTATTTCACTAATTAAAGCGAATTATTCATTTAACAAGTCGTTTTCTACTGTTTTTTGTTCCCGCCCATCGGCAAATTTAATAGAGAATGTATGGTGGCGTTTTTGGGTATGATTAATAATGGCGAACTTTCGACTCAAGATTCTCCTCCCTCCCCTCCAAAAAATTCCTGTGTGTGCCACTGATTTCAATAGAATGTAGAAAAAGAAATGTAAACAATGCAAATTTTTTGCTTAGAAAATCCTTTTATTCAGAAAAAGTTACAGATAAAATATTTTCTTTCATTAATTATTGTGTAATTAAAAACATACAAGCTTGCTTTAAAAAATCAATACATATAATTACGAAGACTTCATATCAATTAACTATATAAAAACATCGCACTGTAAACGTTCTATAAACTTTTCTTAGTATTATTTTACTATATGTAGTACTTCGATTAAATTTTCAAAGCTAGATTGAATTATCAAAGATGCAAGTCAAATTTACTAGAGAAGCAATATCCATCCATTTATATATATGTGTATAAAAAAAAACTTCCTCACAACTTTATCTTTCATATTATTGAAAGTTTACGGAAAAACGTACTCTAATTCAATTTTAAAACATTACTAGAATGAGATTGATGCATTATTAATCACTGAACTATTAAGAATAATGTATAAACACACAAATGAGCTTAATTGCAGGTGAAATTAATATTCTGAGCTAAAAAAAAACAATTCGGAAAAAGAACTAATGAATTATACATTTTTAAGCAACCAAAACATAAATGAAATACGTATCAATGCAATATAATAAAAGTTACAAATTCCAAGATATATAACAATATAATATAAAGAGGCATATTACAAATGCAAAAAACTGGTATCGTAGGTACTTTACTGTTTCACTGGCGCAAGCGATGAAGTCGCCAAAAAATGATACAACTGACGCCAAACGGGACATTCCCGCTGTTAACATTCAACTACATTTTCAAAACAAGTAGTGTTCTTTATTTATCAGTAACTTTTTCACAAAACATCAAAAATTTATGAAAAACCAATGATTTGTTATGTGTATATTGAGTGTTGTCGCCAACGACGCGAACTTGGCGAGATTTACGCTACCGAAATGAGGGGAAAACATGTTATTCTTAAGGTTACAATGAATGTTGAATATTCGGATAAAATGTCAAAAATTATGAATTAAAATAATTTTTTGGTGAAACAACAGGCTTATTTAATTACCCGAATAGACGGGAAAATTTTAACAGAAATGAATTTTTTTAAAAATTTTATTTTTATTAGAGGGAAAAAAGGCAAAAAATTACAGTTAATTCACATAAAAACAATATAAAATACCAAAATATAAAATAATTCAAAAGAAAATAAAAACTTCTATTTTTTACACAAGAATAATAAAAAATAACATTTAAATACACAATTAATAAAACATTTTCATTCGTTAAATTTAAGCTATTAGATTACATATAATGTAGGAAATATAAAAATTAATGCAAAAACGATTATTGAGTAGAAATAATTTTGAATTCAAAAATAGCAGAGGATAAAGCAATCAAAATATACATCATTAAAACAATGAAACTTTAATTCCTT
Source organism: Trichonephila clavata (assembly GCA_019973975.1). Taxonomy (NCBI): domain Eukaryota; kingdom Metazoa; phylum Arthropoda; class Arachnida; order Araneae; family Nephilidae; genus Trichonephila; species Trichonephila clavata. The sequence goes on from BMAO01003501.1 coordinate 7,286, forward strand.
AAGCTGCAAAATACACATGAGGAAAATTGAAAAGGAAAATCAGCATAATATTATTTCTAACATGTATAAAATCTAAAATCCAAGAGAAATAAATCACAATAAAAAACACAAGTAATTTCAAAAGATTATAACTCTGAATTACTCTCGAAATAAATCAAAAGAAGAAAAAATTACCTTAAATAAGAAATCTTATGAAAAATAATCATTACAGAGAGCAGCCATTAAAATATAACAAATCACGCTATAAATTCAAAAGGAGAATTGGCGCTAATATAAGTACAGAATTACACAAAAATTATAATCAAGAGTATTAAATCCCATATATTCACTTAATTTCAAAATATTACATACTATAATAAATCACATTATACATAAACAAAATTCAAAAGGAAAAAAAGTGGTACTCTAATATAATTACAGATTCATAAAATAATCATAAATGGAAAGGAATTAATCACATCAAAATATTAATTTCAAAAAATAATTAGAAAACTAATTTTTAAAAGAAAATTGGCATCATCTATATACTTAAAAGATATATACATGAGCTATAATTGAACATGAATAAAATCCCATTTAAATATTCATTTAATTTTAAAAGATTATGACTCTGAATTTTTCTAAGCTAATCAGAAGGGAAAAATAGTTACCTTAAATATAAGAAATCTGAACAGAAATAATTATAGCAGCAGCTATGAAAATATAAAAAACCACACTATCTGTAAATTCAAAATGAAAATTGGCACTAATATAATTACTAATATATAGAAAAATCAGAATTTAAGATGAATATAAATCACATTATAATTATTCAAGTAATTTCAAAAGATCCTAATTATGGATTATTCTAAGCTAAATAGATGTAAAAAATAACCACAAATAAGAAATCTCAACAGAAAAAATAAATCACCAAAGCGTTATGAAAATGTAATAAGCCACATACCAAAACTTGCAAGATATACAGAAAGGAATAAGGAGGGGAAAATGTAAATTTTAAATGCAATTCTAATGAACTAAAGTTGAAACTAAAATAAAATGGCGCTACAAAACTATTTAATGAACAGTAGTTCAAAAAACCTAAATATTACACACTAAAAACTTTAATTAACGGATAAAAATCCAGCCTTTTAAACAAAGGAATTGAATATTCAATATAATTTGTTTCGAAATCTTATCAGAAATATAATAAACCGTGAACATGTAAGAAATCACTCTATATATAAAGTAGATTTTTAAAAAATTGGCCCTATTATAGTTACAAACAAATGAAAAATCTAAAATTAAAAAGGAATAAATCAGATTGAAACATTCAAAAATTTTCAGCATTATAAATGAGAATTATTCTAGACAGAGTAAAAAAATTTACCAAATAAGATATCCTAACAGAAAAGAATCATTAAAGCGGCCATGAAAATGTAATAAATCACAAACAAAATTGCAAAATATACAAAAGAAATACGAAAAAAAAATAATAATATTATAAATGCAATTCTTGTGCACTGAAGTTTTAAAAAAGCTACAAAACTAATGTACAAGAGTTCAAAAAACATAAATGCAGCATAATATAAATGTAAAATTAATAGAATAAAATGCAACTTTCTCTCAATCAAGGAATTAAATGTGTAATAACATTTTTATTATGAAATCAAAAGATTCATAGGGGGGGGGGACAGACCTCAAAGAATATTTTCACTTATAATATCTACGATTTAAAAGAAAAAAAAAATTCGAAAATCATGTAGAATAAAATTTTGTAGTATCATAGAAGGTAAAATTACTGTGACAAATATATAAATTTCTTGGGAAAACATCCTTGCTGGCGATTATAACACAATGATATAAATAATAAAATATATTGGGAATATCATAATCACACCACTGAATTGAAAAAACAATTCTTGAATAAAAAGCAGCAAACTCTTTATAGGCAATGTGGCATTTCCTTCCTAAATAGAAAACAAAAAAGAACATTGGTTTACACTTCATTAATAAAATTTTTAAAAAAATAAAAAGTAAAGGTTATATCCAAATCCATTTTTAACATAACTCATTGGGAAAAAAAAACGATTTATACTGAACATGAATCACGTAACAAAACTCATCTGCCTTAATACGCGTTTTTTCCCCGACAAAATAATCTTGGGTTTGTATCATTTCTCAACTAAAGTTCCTCCCCCCCCCCTAAAGTTCTTTATTTTTCTTATTCGTCGAATTGCATTCAAACTTTAATGCACGAAGATATGTTCCAAGTTAAGCAGATAATTTACAAAATTACCATTTGGATGCTTGATACGAATTAAAATGTAACTGCACAATTCATAAAAATAAAAATTTATTTACCATGCTGAAAATCAATAAAGAATAAATTAAGTGATCACAATCGATATGTGTGAGCATCAGTGGCGTAACGTACGCCCCCGCAATTTGATAAAATATTAAAGGCAAAAATAAACCTGACTTTGCAAGAGGGCCCTAACATTTTCCGTTACGCCACAAGTGCGCATGTCACATCTAAATACACAATATAAATAAGACACTGTTTAATTAAGTCTGGATTTACTCGTAGCGTAAATGTCTTATAATGTTTCTTTCATTTATCATTATTATCTTCAATATGTGTATTCCATTCAACACTGATAAAAGCTTCTTTTTCTTGCTTTTTTTTAGTTCATCTCAATAAGTATGCAGGTTAGGAGAAAAATGTTAAATGAAATACTAATTTCAAAATTTAATAATACCACAAAGGAGTGAAATTTTAGAAAAAAAGGAGACCCTAATTTTTTGGTTGAATGATTTAACAGTCAATATAAAGTTATTTTCCTTCAGTGTAATAGACAAATATGACGATTTTTGATGAGAAAGTACTGAACAGTATAAAGCACACATTTCAACATTTCATAATCCCACTTCCTCCCCGCAACGTCGAATCAGTCCGATATAGGCTTTTACCCATCTTCGGCATTGCCGTGCACTGCTATTTCCACCATAGGTTTTTTTAAAAAAGAAATTTCATTACAAATGAGCTGTTAAATGTACCTGATGAATTTTTTAAAATTATTTAGTCGGTGTCTTCTCATAGCAGTAAACGTTAAAAAAACATTAAAATGCCTGTTTTGACCATAAAAAAGCTCAAAATTCGTAACTTCTTTGCCTATGTAACAATATTTAACGTTAAAAAAATAGTATTTATTCCCCCTTTATCGACATACCAAAGAACATCTTTTCCACATATATAGGTTTTGAAATCCTGAAAAAAAAATATTTCAATCCATCCTATTTCCCACTTTTTTAAAAAGGAAATCCATAGTATCAGCCTGACATATATTTTAAAATTTTAGATATTTAACGTTTAAGGCCGGGGTGGGCATTAAGTCGATCGCGATCGACTGCCGTGACATTTTTAGGGTGACCACCTTCACACAGGATTTTAGATATGTATACTAAAAGAAATATAGGTGGTTCTCTCAAAGTAATACAAACACTCGTGAATAAAAGTGACATTTTTGAATGCACTACGTAGGCATTAAAGTATAACAATAGCTCTGCCAGATTTTTTTTTATTAATAGAAAAATATCTTCTGGTAGTTAGATATTTAACGTTTAAGGCCGGGGTGGGCATTAAGTCGATCGCGATCGACTGCCGTGACATTTTTGGGGGGACCACCTTCACACAGAATTGTAGATATGTATTCCTTTTAGAAACAGGTGGTTCTCAAAGTAATACAAACACTCGTGAATAAAAGTGACATTTTTGAATGCACTTCGTAGGGATTAAAGTATAACAATAGCTCTGCCAGATTTTTTTTATTAATAGAAACGTATATCTTCTGGTAGTATTGAGTAGCTTTATTGAAGTTCTGTTAGTCTTGGGTTTTTTTTTTTTTTCAAAATCGTAAAATGTTGTATTTCTCAGGATTTCAAAGAGGTCAAATTGTGGAAGCCCGTCTAGCCAGAGAGAGTGTGACCGAAACATCCCAGTTTTTAGAGGTTTCTAGAGGTACGGTGTCTAAAGTCATGACTGCTTACCCACAATGCAGCAAGACAAGCTCGGTAAAGCTAAATAGTGTACAGAAAGAGATCGACGTGTATTGAAGCGGATTTTAACGTCTAAAATGCGAACAACGAAAGCAAAAGTGACCACAGAGCTGTATCAGCATCTAGATTCTCCAGTGACAATAATAAGTTAGAAGGCACCATCATAAACCGAACATTTATGGCAGAGCAGCATTTCCCAAGCTATTGTCACCGATCTTAATGCCACAAATCATCTACAGTGGTGGTGTCACTCACAAAACCTAGTCAATTGATAAATGGAAGAAAAAGTAATATGCTCTGACGAATCGTATTTCACAATTTTCCCTACAAATTGATGGGTGCAAGTTTGGAGGTCACCTGCATAAAATTATGATCGTGATTGTCTCCCTCCAGCTATTAAGCCTGGAGGTGGATCTGCCACAATATGATGTATTTAGACTTTGTTTGAGATATAACACTTTATGAATTGAACTTAAAAATTGCAAGGGAAAAATCAAACAATAGTAGAATTGATTGGATTAGTTAATACTATCAAAAACAAGTTAAAGCTAATATCTTCTAAATCGCTAAAGAATGAATTAAAATATTTCAAATATATTTATGGTGAGTTGGTTCAAAATGGAAATACATTAAGCAAAGAGAAATATCATGATGCAATAATAAAACTGCACCTCGAATATTTGAGAGACATTTTCAAGAATTTACTAGACTAGAACCAATAGTGTTGCATTCATGTGTTGCCCATTTGGCAGTATTGATGTGGAAAATATAACTAAAATATGTTACATTTTCTTTTTATCTCTCTTAAAACACGAAATTTTTCTCCTTCAAAAGGGCGTAATTTTAAAAGAATAACTTTTGGAACCTAATGGATGAAGTAAAGTATGCCAGTTTAAAAAAGCTGCAGTTCGTTCTTTCGCTCTACCTACCTGTGTGAATTTGCATTTCAACAAAGGATATAGTTAAAACAACGTATCATTCCCGTTTCACAAACGACCACTTAGAATCCATTGCATGATTAACAGTCAGTAATTATATATCGATATATTCAAGATTGGTACGGATAGTATGCAGATACTGTCTTCTACTGAAACTATACGTGAATTAACTGTAAAATGAAAAGTATTTATATTTTGAATTGTTTGATATATAATAAATGCATACCATTTGACATTTAATCTGTGAGTATAATTATTATGTCTGTATTTTAATTTAAAAAAAAGTTTTAAAAGAGTAAGTTTCTTTATTGCAGTTATGTAGGTAAGTTCATATTCTGTATTTATTATTGTTATAATATAAATATTGTTTTTTAGCAGTTTTTTTGTTTTATTACACCTACACCACTGAGTGGACCGCAACACCTTCAAAAAATTAGAAGCTGACCGTGTCATGTAAAAGTCTGTCCACCCCTGGTTTAAGGTATCCGACTACATTAAAATTGTAAATTTTGCCAAAATAACAAATTTTTAATAATTTTATTTTATAGGTCATCTTATTAGCTTTTCAAAAAGACCATGTTTATCATTTTCCGTCGAATAGAACAAAAACTACACGCGTTTTAGTAAAAGCAAAAGCTTAGCCTTAAAACGCATTTTATTCGAAATGTGATTTTTTTGAAAATAATCAAAAGGGGCCAGCGATTGCACAAAGAGTTTTGTAAATAATTAACTGAAATTTTTTGTGTCAGTTCAGAATATGTAAGTGTTTTATTATTCAGATTTATCAATCAGTTTTATTACAAAATTTATAGTCCTTTATGTGAATATAATCACTGCTTTTTTAAGCAATTTCAAAAAGAAAACTGAGATAAAGTGCTCTAGTTTTTGTAAAAATTAAAATATCTCTTATCCTGAAGGTCATTTCGACAATGAATAACATAGCAACACACTAGAATTGAAAATTTGTTCGTAAGCCTTTGGTACAGAATGGGCCTCATTTATGTTATTTTTTGTAAATTTTTACCCATTTTAATTATAATAATTTCTTTGTCCCTTCTTAATTTTAGCATATTTTTCTTAAAATGTACTAAAAAATTTAAAACAACAAAAAATTCACATCTCTCTCTCTCTCTTTTTAAGTTATCGCAACCAGTCGGATAACCTTAAAGAATGTAAAAGAAATTTTTAAAAATTAAACCAGCTGTTAATTTATAAAACACAATCAATATTCATAGATTTAAAATATTCCGAGTTAATGCTAAAAAAGGTATTTTTTTTAACAGAAAAAGTTTAGCTAGAAGTTAATAACAGATGTACAAAAAGACAACTAAGAAGGAAGCTAAGGACTGCTGAACAGGTATAGTATGGGATATTTGTGTAAAATAAAAGTAAACTTATTTAACCTGTTACAGGAGGCGTCAGTATAGTTCAGGTCTCAAAACCCTGTCCATGGATCAAATGGTATTAGGCCCCTTCAAGGAGTATTAAATTATTTCTATTTTATTTACTAGGGTGTATTTCTCTCGTGTTAGTGCAACTTGCCAAGGACATTACTTTTATATTTAGTGTAAAATCACTTAACATTCATTTTTTGGTGCAACTGAATTTTATTCTGAAAGAATGTTTAAATACAATTTAATTATTAAATCAAAACAATTTAAAATATAAATAGTCAACGTCCAACCCTCAGAGGGCAGCGGTAAAATTATCAAACGTTGACTGGTCCGGAAGATAAAAAGGTTCGGAAGCACAGTTATACAGTATTGTATCACGGATTCTGAGGACTTGAAAGAATTCTGAAAGGACTTTCAACCAAATACAAAAATTTTACACGTTATGATATTGAACTGTACATCCACCTTTGTGAACCTTGCCAGAAAAAAAATTTAAAAGAAAAAGGTATTATGTGAAATTTGTGATTTTTTCTGAATGCCAATAAATTGGCGCTTGTAAAGAGTGAGAATTAGGATGGTTTTTATCGACTTGGAACTTCTGAAGGAATTTTAAAAAAAGTGTTTGCGAAATAACAATTTACTTTGTGCTCTAAGAACTTGCTTAGAATTAAAGATATTCCTGATGATGGAATTTTTCTCCAGTCAGGGGTTTCAATTATTCAATGGAAGCGGCCAAGGATTTGTCAAATGTATATGTAAAACAAAGTACCAACATAAGAATTGCCTTTGCGTGAAAAATGTGATGAGTGTAATTCAAAATGTCATTTAAGCCTACCACGTTACAATAAGTAGGTTAATTTCAATTTCTCGTTTTTTACATGAACATTTTTTCCTGAAATAGAAAGACAAATTTTGTTTCGTAGAATTTTCCTTTACGTATTTTGAATATTTTTTTAAGGTCACTCTCATTGTTTTGTCAGAATAACATTAGTATTTTTAGGAATACACATCATTGATATAATAGCCCTCTCATGACCTTTCTTCATAGTTTGCCTAAATAGCTTTGGTCATTCTTTTGAATGCCTAGCCATTCTTGAAAAAAAAATATCTATTCAAATACAGAAAGACATTGCAACAACCTCTCCCTACGAAATCTAGTTTTATTATCCCAATAAAAAAATAGTGATTACACTGATCTAAGCAATAAATTAGAAGCGAGCGCTCTGGCGCCCACATAGACAACACAAACAGGGAAAGTTTTGCTTCATTCTATGCAATGCCTAGGCAAAGTATGTAATAAATATCATATTTCATACTTTGACTAAAAACATCCGGCATTCTATACATATTCTACATCTAGGCATAGTATAGAATTTCGGCATTTCATACTTGTTGAATAATTTTAAGTTAACCAGATTCAATCATTATATGCTATGAAATGTTACGATGATTTATATATAATTCTGAAAAAAATATCAAATTTATTAAAATTTTCTGTGTGATTTCAGTCTCGGCCTTAAGTACAAACAGAATATAATCTAAAAACATATATCTGTAAAATATAAATACATATATATGTACTGCTTTGTTTCGCATTTTGAGACACACAATCCTGATGAAATATCGAGAGAATAACAGTTTAGGAACTTATGATTTTAAATAAATTAGAAAATATATTTAATTTTTTTTGAAAAAAACAATGTACCCAAGTATATAAATCAATACATATTAAACACTTATACAATGGTTAATTGTTATTTTTATATATATGCAGTATATTGCTCTGGCATAGTAATAACTGTATAAGTCTTAAAATTAACAAGACAATTTAAAGAAAAATTAATCGTTTAAACACCCAGAGATTAGTTTTATAGCAAAGCAAAAATTTTCACACAATATACTTAATTCAGTTTTCTCTAAAATATAACCACATTGTTCCAATAATAAAGCTGGAACTAAAATGAGTTGACTATGATTTTTTTGTTAGTTAAAATCCCAATCCATACTGCAGAATACACAAACATTATTTGGAACCTAAAACTTTATCTAAACTGACTAAATTGGAATTACAAACTTCCATAGGACCCTTTCTGTGAAACATGCTAACTCTTTTTTACGTAACTTACACATAATTTTTCTATATTAGTAAAACTATTTCAAACTGATTAGTTGACTAACCCACGAAGTCAATATAAAACTAATGCATACAACACAAATGTAACTTACCAAAATAGCTTTACGCCTTCTATCTTTAGCGTTTCTTAGAAGACCTCAAATTACTTGATGGAGAAATAAAGGACTTCAGTTTGTCTAAATTTGTACCATCAATTTCCTTTGCAGATGATGCTATAATATGGTGCAATCAATCCAACACAAAATTCTCCCATCGGTAAGAATTCAAAACATCATTCGAAACTAATTTTCGAGCAGCATTTTTCAAATTTTCGTCCTGATATTTGGAAGACAAATACATGATGTCAAATACATTTTTTGCAGAAGCCACAGAACTCAGATGGTTCGAACATAAATCTTTCAGCGGAAAGATCTGGTATTTATCGGCAGTTATATAAAGTTTTACAGCAATTTTATGATCATGAATATTGTCTAGTGTATCCGTATATAAAAAGTGAAGTAAGAGATTTAAAGTTTCATTGTCTACATCAGAAATGTCTACGACACCTGTATTTATTTCACGCATATCTGTCTCGAACATGGCATTAAATATTACAGATCGTGCACAAAGAACTGCCTTGACAGCTTTAATACATTTTCCATCGGCTGATCTCAAAGTGATATCACAATGTCTTTGACTTTTGAACAATAAGCGCATATCGTTACTTAGATTGTCGACAGGTTGACCAGTATCATGTTTAGCATATGTTTTTTTCAATTTCAGGAGGAAAAGAATGATGTTTATTTTTACATACTACAAATTCTAATTTCAAGGCCAATACATCAGTTAAACACTTCTTATTTACGGCAATCAAATCCCTTCGATCCATCAACTTCGGCATTTCCCATTCCACCTGGTGTAGAGTTCTATTAAAATTATACCTTGCTTCTAAACTACGTTGTACAGTTCCTTCTGTGTCCAATACAGAAATTTTACAATGTAATGAAAATGGACTTAGGATGATATTCGGGTATAACCATCTTTTAATAATTGTTTGTATAAAACATGAACCAAGCTTATCTCCTTTTAAATAAAATTCAACCTCCAAATAGGAAGCTTCGGTCCCCTCTAGTCAATGAGAATTTTTCCATCATTTCTAGATTACGTTTACTGAAATTATCAATCTTCCACAATCTCAAAATATTCTTTATATTTACGTCCGAGCGAATAGTGGAAATAACCACGGGATTAATTTCGGTAACGCAGCATCGAAAAGTCAGAACATCATTCGGTATAAAATATTCCTTTCTTTCGAAAAGTATTTTTTCATCAAATGATAACTGAAAAGATACCCTATTATTTTTGGATAGTGGTTCCCTCACCTTTTCTTGAAAAAATGCTAACGTGCCATCAGCGCAGATAATGGAAAGATTTGACGATACCATAATTTCCTCAGTATTTTTCGAATTGACTTTGCGCAAGTCACAACGATAGTATTCGAAAACTTTACCCACTTTAAAACTCGGCAATAACCTCAATATCCATCTACTCTCATCTGTTTCTGTATAAAAGTCGGGGCTTTCCAATTCTTCAACATCTCCAAAGATAGAACAGAAATTTTTAATTTTCCAAACGAAAATCCTGCTACCATTTCCGTAATTCACAGTCGACATTCTGTATTATACAGCGCAGTTTGAGCCACCTGAGAATCTTCAAAATACAACTCTAACGACTGCTCCATGCAGAAACGATTATACAACACAACTTCCACTTTTTTCTCTAGTGCAAATGTGATCCATGCGTTATCAAGGCATAATTCAGTCATGCGCAAACTTCATTGCGCATCAACAAATATTTCTTTTCATAACACTCAACTCTACTAATTTATTACACATTTATTAGACAAACTACTGATTTTTTATGGCTTCAATTTCTCCTTCCCACGCCAAAATGGAAATATTTTTGACCGGTGAATCAGAAATGTTTGTATTTTTTTAATATTTAATTCTTCATAACGAAAAACATCTGGCAGTACTGCTACATAAAACCATTGCACGCTTTTTTTTTTGTCTCTTACATTATAAATGTTATGTATTTTGTTTGGAATATTTGTGGTGAAATAACCCAGATAAAGTATTGTGTATAAAAAATTATATCTTTGATATCTTTTTAAAGAACTAATTAATATTAATTAGTATTTCTTCGTTGATCATGAAAAATTAAATCAATGAATTGTATGCCAGCAATTAAAATTTTTTTTGTGTGTGTGATGAACGTTATCATCATTCTATTCATCTGTAAAAATGCTAGAACAGGGGTCGGCAACCTATGGCACGCATGCCACATGTGGCACGCCGTATGATTTTCAGTGGTTCTCTGCACTACTCTACAAAATTTGTCAAATGTTGAACTTTTGGATGGCTATAAATTTCTTATGGGACCTTATTTGTCAAATATCTTCAAAATTTTAGACATTCACGAAATTATAAGAAAAAAAATTACAAATCATTTGAAGATAAATTTACAGCTGCAAAATATTGATTTTGTAAAATATTGAATGTTGTTGCTGAAAAGATTTAATTGTTTGAAGAGGGAAAAATGGATGAACTCTGCTTTTCTCTCGCTTTTGGTTCTACATATCTAAATAGAAAATCTTTCCTCATATAAAAAATATTTCGATTCCGTAAATAAATTGTTGCTCAATTTACATGATTTTGAATACGAAGAATCATGTCAAATTGAATCACAAATTATACCCCTGATTTTTCGATTTGAAAGTAGAGCGGTGCAATCACTAGGTTAGAGAATTAAAATTTTTATTTAACTATAATGAAGGGAAATATTTATATTTTATGCTGATATATCTTATTTTAACAAATATTTTTAAAATACATGAATAATTTTAATTAAAAAAAATTTTTTTTAAAGAAATAGTTTTATCTTATGCCGTTTATTTTTATGTTAAGAAATATCCTTAAGTGATGCAAAATTAACATGTAATAATACTGAAAATCAAAATAATTGACCTCTATTCCCTATAACTCTGTATACATTATCGCGGGAATCGAATTGTTTCAAAAATGTTCCACTGTGTGGCACGCTGAATCATATTGGTAGATTGATTTGGCATACTACTGCTAAGAGATTGCCGATCCCGGGCAAGAAAATGATATTTTATTACAATCATAAAAATAAAATTTGAAAAGATTTTTAGAAAGAGAGTAAGATTACCTTGTTAAACTCTCTCTTCGAATACAAGGATTTGAATTTTTGAGACTCTTCGAATTCTCAGAACTACAGCTTTATTAAACCACCATTGTTTTTACAAATGTTTTTCATTTCGAACTTTAGATGATTTTTGATTTTTCTCTCAATCTGTGTCCAACAAAGAATGAAGGTTAAGTACAAACGACTCAAATAGTGGAAATGTATCAATTGTGATAAATCATTTACCTGTTAGCCTGTACCATTTGACCATCATATTCAACGCATAAAAAAAAACAAGTAATGTATATTAAAAAAAATTAAGTCAATTCCTACTTACGTCAACAAAGAAATTTTTTATTTTAGTTACTTTTCATGAAATAATTACAATTATTATAAATATGCATATACATATGACAGAATCACAATATTAAGCGGTAAAATACCTTTTAAATTAGCATCAAAAACTTTTTAGCCCCATTAAATTTGTAATAACATTTTTAATAAAAGTTGAATATGATAGGTAAGAATTTATCTTAAAACCAGTCTAAAAGGAATGCTGACGTCTAACTAGCATTTCAGGTTAAGTTAAAACTTCAACACTAATTTAACAAAAGCTGCTTTATCCAATGGTGCTGCCATCTAGAGGGAAAAAATCGACTTAAATATGTCTCTTAAACAAAAAATTAATTAAATAAATTTAATTAATGATTAAAATTTGAAAAAGCTGTTTTTGCATCAAGTGTCAACCACTATAAGTTTAAAAAATGTATTTGAACTTGAGTGGATGAATAAAAAATATTTTATTAACGTTTGAAAATTTGAACAAGATTTTCAGTCGACTCTCGATAATTCGAATTTGGAGGGACCAACGAAAAACTTCGAATTATCAAGAGGTCAAATTATCAAGAGGGTAGAAAAAACTCCCAAAATACACGAAGGGAAATCTTTTCTAGCGCATTTAAATTTGAAACAATGTAATAAAACAGCAATTGTGTACATTTGTATAATTTTTTAAAGTATTTTTAAAAAGTACATATTAAACAGTGTTAATATTAAATAGAAGTTAAAAGTCCTGTATTAAAAGAATACTTACATACACAATCCTATGCATCTCTTCACAAAAGCGTACCATCCTTTCTGAAAACATGGGTAGCAAGGCCGCGCGTTAAACGAAAGATATGGACAGCTTAGAACAGGTGCGGTTAGTCTATTATCTACTTGAAGAAGGGAAGCAATAAAAGCGTCTTTTCGCCTGAAAAACAAAGAAGGGGTAACAAACAGATGGTCGTCAAAGGGGCTACGTTACAGGGGAGACACGAAGAGACAATACAACGCAAAATTTTTTGCTCCAAGCTGTTTATTACAGGCATGATAGTGAGTGTTCGAATTGTCGAGTTTAATAAGATAACTTCATATTATCGCGTGTTGTAGCCTGATCAGCCACAGATTTTACTTCGAAATATTGAGTATACCCAAACGTATTGTATTATTTCTAAGTATCAGGAGTTTTTCTAGGGAGGGAGCATATACTTTGAATAATTGAGGGATTTTTATTATCGAAGGTTAGAATTACCGAGAGTCGACTGTACATATAATAGATCTTTTGGAAGAATGTGAACTAATAGTAAATTGAATAATTAACAGCAACATGTGAAGCCCGTACACCCCTTTCGTCAGGAATGGGCTAAATCCATAATGGTCACATGATAAAGACAATCAAGTGTGCTCCATTCAATTCAAAACTGACATTAAACTAACTTGTACTTGTTGTACTATTTGTTAAATGCAGATAAAATTTCGAATTTCATAATTGGGTAAAGACGTTTGAGTACAGTAAAATACGTTTAAGGGTATCCGACTGGTTGCGACAACTTTTTCTTTTAAAAAAAAAAGATATGAGAATTTTTTTCCTTTTTATTTTTAGATTTGTTTAGTGCATTTTAAGAAAAATGTGCTAAAATTAAGACGAGAAAAAGAAATTATTATGACTAAAATGGGAACAAATAGGTAAAAATTAACAAAAATAGCATAAACGCGGCCCATTCTGCACCAAAGGTTTATGAACAAATTTTCAATTTTTTCAATCTAATGCGTTGCTATGTTTATTCAATTTTGAAATGCCCTTTAGGATAAGAGATATTTTCTTTTTTACAAAAACTAGAGCCCTTTATCTCGGTTACTATATGAAAATGCTTAAAAAGACAGTGATTATATTCACATAAGGGACTGTAAATTTTGTAATAAAACAGTGATTGATTAATCTGAAGGTTAAAACAATTCTACTATTATACAGAACTTACAGAAAAAATTTCAGTTAATTATGTTCAAAACTTTTTTAGCAATCGCTGACCCCCCGTTTGATTATTTTCAAAAAATCACATTCTGAGTAAAACGTGTTTTAATGTAAGACATCTTGCTTAAAGTAATGGCATCTGCTTTTACTAAAACACTTGTAGTTTTTGTTCTAGTAAACGGAAAATGATAAACTTGGTATTTTTATAAAGCTAATAAGCTGGCCCATAAAATAAAATCTAAAAAAAAAATGTAAGTTTTTTGCAAAATTCACAGTTTTAGGGTAGTCGGATATCTTAATCTAAAAAATTTTAACTCATAAAAATCATGTCTAATTTGTCTTAACTGTGATAATAATGGAAAAGAGTCACAGATACTGTACTTGATATTAAGCTTTTAAAGGACCCCATACCGTTGTCCACGAACTCGGAAAATAATTTTAATTTGTCACGTACCCCCTCAGCAATCCAAAAGACTCCAGGGGGTCTATAAGAACTACTTTAAGAACCTATGCCAGAGGTGGGGAAGCTCTTTACCATTAGAGGCCGCATGTTAGATTAAGTAGTAACAAAGGAAACCGCATAGGTTTTTGTACCTATTAATGCGAGTTTTAATAAATTATTATAGTTTTGTATATAGATTTAAAAAAAATTGTGTATTATATATAGAAATATTATTTTAAAAAATTAAATCCTTATTTATTTATTATTTGACTTAAAATTTAGAGTACAACATACTTTTGAATTTGTCAGTTCACGGTATATGAAGCGATATCTGTGTAATTAAGAGAGTAGAGTGTGTTATTATGTCTGTAGTAATGCATGTATGAACTGTGTTTGCGCAATCCCCATTGCTCTGCATGAACTGCGCATGCCCTGCGATTCCGATGTGAATGTAAAAAGAAGTTATGAGAAAATAATGAACACCAGTCCACAAGAAAATGTGTCGTGATTGTGCCATGAGCGATAAGTGTTATTGTGCTAGAGACTGTTGAGTCCACTGCTTAAGTGTTGGAGTTAACGACATAAAATAATTCACATAAAAACTTGTTACAATATTCATATTTGGTTTTATTATTCTTTTTATAAAGTTATTAAATTCATAGATACCTTTGTAACTTTCTATATGGCACTGTTGGTATGTTTTTATGTAAGCATATATATATATATATGTGTAATAATTCCCTCTATATAGTACCCTTTTAAATTATCTTCTTTCAATAACTTTTAATTCTTTGGTTCAGGACTAACGCGTTAATATTAATCGTAATTGAATAGTAACATTGCATCAGAAAACTCACTCCCTCCCGTTTCTAAC
This sequence comes from Trichonephila clavata, assembly GCA_019973975.1. NCBI lineage: Eukaryota > Metazoa > Arthropoda > Arachnida > Araneae > Nephilidae > Trichonephila > Trichonephila clavata. The sequence continues at coordinate 22,582 of BMAO01003501.1, forward strand.
CAACCATGTCTCCTGTTAGAAAGAAGTCACGTGACCCCAACCGGTATAAAACCGAAAGTTCTTTGGTGTTCATTCTCTTTGGCTTTGCCTTCCTCCAGTGAAATGTTGCTGCTGCTTATCGCTTCTGCTATATGTGTGTGTGCGTCCCCTTTACTTAATTATTCTAAATTATATTAAATTTCATATGTCTGTGACCATAAATGACAGAAGATTAAAACTAATCCAGAAGAAGTTTTTTGTTTATCAAGAAACAACCAACATAAATAACCATCGGCGCAAATCGATATTCAAAAACCAACTTAAATAACCCTCGACTAGTCACGTTCCAACATTTAAAACAGTGATTCCCAAAATGGTCTATATAGACCCCCAGGGGTCTATGACAACATGCAGGGGGTCCATGTCAGCGAAAAAATAATTTGGGGGTCCAAGAGGTGTAAATGTGATAGTGAATATCATTATACCAGATCATGAGTTTAATTTTAAAAGAAAATATTTAATTAAGTGGAAACTGCATTCACCTTTTTAGCAGATTTATTTACTAAATTTAATGAAGTTAATTTGCAATTAAAAATACCACCATTTTGTCGTTTCTTGCCATAATTAAGCTAAGGAGTATAATACTGGATATCCCGAATTTTCCGAGTTTCTCAATTTGTCACACACACACAATCTGCCAAGAAAAGTACATTTTAACCCACGTTCAATATTTAAATGCCCTTTATTCAGATTTTGAAACTAGGTTTGAGAATGCTTTGACGATATACTATATAATGGTAATACCACAGTAGGAAATTAATTGATATGGTCACATTGAAAGAAAAAACAAATGCCATATTCCAAGAGGAACTGATCGGAATAGGAACTAAGAAGATCTTAAAGTAAAATTTAGAAACGGATATCAGCAATTTTAGAAATACCAGGATAGACGAAGCACCAGATTCATCTCTCCCATTAAAAGCATTTTTTTGTTCCTCAGTTACTTTATGTAACAATTATTTTAAGTTGTAATTAAATTTTAATTTAATAAATTAACTTGCGTGTCACAAGTGTTAAACACTATACTCCACTACAGCTAGAAATGTAAATATTTTAAAGTAAGCAGAGCTATTTAAGTACAGCTCTATGCTAGCTGTCCAAAAGACATTTAAGTTGATAAATTTGCAAAAATTCCTTATTAGGTAAGTAGGGGGTCTACCCAAAACGGAAAGATCTGACAAGGGGTCTATGAGACAAAAAAGTTTGGGAACCTCTGATTTAAAATATACAATTGGCTATTCCCACGAGAGTCATTTAAACATACATTTATGCCATTATTAGTTTAATTCCATTGGTTTTCAAACTGATGTACTTTAGATAATATTAGTTAATACAAGTGCTAGCTTTTATGAATAAAGCACAAGGAACTTACGGAGGCCGCATGTGGCCTCAAGACCACGGGTTCCCCACCTCTGCCCTGTGCCTTAGAGCAGGGGCTGGCAAACTTTCCCAGGGTACGGGCTACTTCTAAATTTTTCAAGGTATTGCGATCCACCCAGCGGCGTAGGTGCGGTGAGCTAAGAAAAAGGTCTACTATATGTATTATATCTTAATAAGAAATACGGAAATCGTACTTACCTATATAACTACAGTAAAATAAACTTCCAATTTTAGTATCGTGTTTAAAGCAAAACGCAACATACAAACATAATAATGGTGCCAGAAACAGAAAAATATCAAATGATGCATTTGATACGAAACAATTAAAATACATTAAAACCTAAAACATTTTCATCTCAAGTTAGTGCCCATAGTTACAGCCAATGGAAGACCAGTCTACATACTGCCACCCAATCTGAAATATTTCGGTATATATTTACTAATTGTTAATCTTTAAGTGGTCACAACAAAATATCTTAACGGTCTACCGTTCGACCGCAATCGACTTAATGGCACCCCTATCTTAGATTTTCATGGAACACAAAAAGAGTCAAGAGAGAGCCGCGCAAGTGAAACAGCATTATTTTTTTTAAAAAAAAGTTATGAAAAAAGTGTAAAGAACAAATTAAATTGTTTAAATATCTTTTATTTTTTCATATTGAATCTAGTAAAAAAATGTCGGTAAATCCATGAAATCAGTAAATTCTTTTTTTAAAAATATTACATAGTTCTCCATTTCATCGATTTAGACGGGAAAGCAACAACATTCGAAAATAACATTTTTGACAATACCATTTTCGGATTAAATGACACTTTTAAAGTTCCGTGTCACTCATATTCTTGTATAAAAGTGAAACTTCCATCCCTTAACAGAAAAAAAAGCTGCTCTCGTCACATTTAACTGATTTCTCACCATTTAGAAACCCATTCAGATTCTAAGAATTTCCCTATTCTTCAGACAGGATAATAGTATTGTTGCTATTATTTTTCTACACAGGAACATAAATCCCCACTTGGCATTACTTGAAAAGTTCTTAAATGCTTTTAAATACTTAAGAATCCTGTATAAAATTATAAGCATTTGGAAAAGTACTGATAACGTGAGATCTAGTTGATAATGCCAGATTCACAAAACAGGAATTTAAAGAAAAATATAATAACAAATAATCTGAAGCGGAACAAAACTTTACACAGTACCATTCTTAGATTGAACCCATCCTCTTAAAGCTATGTTACGCATTAAAATCAAAACGAAATTTGCCCTCTTTGTCAAGACACACCAGCAGAAAAGAATAGTTTTATGTCATTTTTAACAGGCAAGCCACTTAGCTGTAATTGCTGAACCTTCTTTTAGCAGGAGTGACATAGGCACTGGCACCCATTGTCGCCCTGTCCACTCCATTACATAGAGAGACTCGGAACCATCTCGCGTAGTTACTCTGGATGACGGCAGAAGGCCGAGCTGAAGTCTTTATTTTTCAGAGAAAAATGAGGGATAATTCGTTGAAAAATATGAGAACCCTGTCAGCTAAGAGGTTCTGCTGTCTTACTTTTTTCTCCCCCTTCGGTTTGCTGGAAGTGTTGAAAAGTTTACTGGAGACGGTCTGTCTCAACGTTAACGTTGATGGGCATGACGTTAAAGAGAAGATGGCTTTGATAGTTTTGATAGGTTTTTACTTTCTTCTTTTTTTTTATCCCCTTTCACAAAATGAAACGACGCTTGCATAGCATTAAAGTCACATTTAGGAGCTGGAAAAATGCTTTGACAGCTGTAGAGTGTGAATATTGATTCAAAGTCTTTTTCGGATAACTTGTTTCTATTGTATTTCCTTTACCTAATGTTTCTGAAGATTTCGACATGTACTATTAAAACGTTAACAAAAGATAAGATGATATTTCCTTAACAATGGATGTGTCCACACGAAATAAATGCTTTCGTAAAATATAGTTTAAGTGTCTGCATAAATTATGTAAAATATAGCAGTGATGCACCCAAGGGGGGATCAACAGGTTCGGTCCCCCATTGACCTTAATTTTTTTTTCAAATTGATTATATCCTAAGCATAAAACGCCCAGTTTTTGATCAATTATTTCTTATTAATAATTTATTTTACAAATTAATGTTAATTATTTATTCCAACAATTTATTTTTACTGTTTTTCCTCCCGAACAGTAGTGCACGCAAAGGGTCCTAGGATCCGCTCCCCCAAAGCCCTTGAGTTTTTTTGATTGGTGATAATCCTATACATATAACGTAAAAATTTAATTAAGCACTTGTAATTAACAATTCATTTTATTAATTAATGCTAATTATGAATTCAATAGTTTATTTTTTACTGTTTTTTGTTAACAAAATCGACAAAATCAGAATAATCAATTGGTGTGTCTTGAGGTATGATACGAGTTGGGGACTTTCGACCATGGACCCTCCCCCCCCCCCTTGAAAAATTTCTGTGTACGCTACTGCTCCCTCAATCAATAAAATCAAAATAATATGTTTAACGGCGTATTGAGGTATGATATACAATAGTGGCGGTCTTTCGACCCAACTCACAGTTCAGGTGTATTAGTGATATCAAAAATATAATTGAGAATGTAAAAAAAGAAAATTTTTTTTGTGACTTTATTCATAAACTGAAATTTGTCATTGAAGAATTAGGAAGGTTAACAATTCTATTCATTACATCTTTACCGTAACCATTTCAACTACAAAAAGTACGTTATATAACAGAATCTGATAGATTGATACACGAATCACAGTAAGAAACCTATACCATGCCACTTGAGGAGCTTAAGGTTTCCCGAGACCCTTAGTTCCAATGCAAACGTAGACCCCGACTGCGAACCCTTTAAGTAGTCAATATATAGCAAATGTTCTTCAAATTTCAAGATATTTAAGTTTAAATAGTTTCAATCCATCGTATGTATGATCTTCAGAGAAAGTGAGAATTGTTACACATCACTGTAACGTCTTAAGGGGACTCAGGGGTGTTAACTTTTTCTGGAGGGTTGAAAATGTAAACTATATTCAAATATATTAAAGTTAAATCATTTTAATTAAATTAAAGTTAAATAATTCGAATCTTTTACACATTATTTATAAATGAATAAGGCTTCAGAAAAGTGTAAAATGTTTAAAATATAATCATATTATAAAAATTATAAGCATATGAATATAAGAAATTTTTTATAAGAAATATTAATTAAGTTTTACTGCACGCACGCTATTTTCTAAAATAGTAGCCTTTGATGCATATTCTTTACAGAATTATAAAATGTAACATATACTTTAAGCCCTAGTAAATTAAGAATATGTCTTTTGTATTTCAAAATATTTGAAAAATATTGAAATTTTTTGAAAAAATTTTAAAAATATATATATTTTTATTTTTAAAAATATTATTTATTATTCTATTTATTTCAATTTACTACGGTGTAATCAGGATACATTTTTCTTTATAAATCAACTTATTGCTAGTAATTAAAGCTAACACTTTTGAAAATAGCATGCGTGCAGTAAAACTTAATTAATATTTCTTACAAAAAAATTTCTTATTTTCATATGCTTATAATTTTTAAAATTATGATTATATTTTAAACATTTTACACTTTTCTGAGAAACCTCATTCCTTTAAAAATAATGTGTAAAAGATTCGAATTATTTAATTTTAATTTAAGAGTTATATGTATTTGAATATTGTTTATATTTTCAGCCCTCCAGAAAAAGTTAACACCTGTGAAACCCATTAAGACTTCTTGTAGCCCTAAGCTTCAATGTAAAAGTAAATCCCGCTTACGATCTTTTTTAAGTATACAGTACTGACGCCACGCGGCACAATATTTTGGGCACAACACTGATCAAAATGGTTTGTATTTTAGTCCAAAATAACTAAGTTCACTATGAAGTAATCCTTATGAGGAATCTTATTCGCTCTGTTGAAGCTAAACTGCATGTTTTCATGAACGATATTATTACAAGAAACTGCAAGTACTTCCCAAAGTTGAAAAAAAAATCACCACATTGAGATATACATGAGAAACCAGACGAAGAAAAAGTTATAGAAGAATTTATTTCCGGAATTGATTCTTTAATCAAGGAATTTTCTGCGAGATGTTCTCAGTTCAAAGAATTATCGGAAAAGCTAAGGTTTATTATGTCCCCTGATGTGACTCTTCCTTTGATAAACTAAACTTATCCTAGTCCGACAGGTTGGAAACCGAAGAATTTGAAATGTAATTGATTGACTTCCAGTTTAGTTTAAAAAAATACAAAAATGTATTGAAACAAGAAAATGTTGGAATTAATATACATTAAAGAAATACCAGTAATAAAAGTTTGCAAACATGGAATTCTATTCCAGACGCATTTAGCAATTTGAGTGAGTGAATATTAATGTTGCATCTACACGAGGGCTTTTGGCGACGGACCTCGTAATTTTGAACCATGTTCAAGTGATGAGGACGACACCGGAGCTGGCACCCCCTCTACTTACTACCACACCACACCATCGGGAGGACGTTTGAACTCTCGACAGATTTAATGAGCATCGCTACCCTACAATGCGGGTCTTCAGTGGTACTGGGTTCGAACTCATGACATGCTAGCCATTATCCGATACCTTGACCACTTGGTTACCGTGGCCAGTATCAGAGTCTGGAGTGAAGCACTCTTGAGAGCACTCTTTGGCGGTAAACTGAGGTATAAGAGAACTTAAGTTAATCTGGAATTTTCAGGATGGAGAAGGAGCATGGCTATTGGCTGAAGACAGTGAGTAAGAAAGCTGTCTGTTAGCTGCCCTGAGAGATTGCCACGAAGAGGCAGCTTTTTGTTGTCTGTTGGGTGAAAATGTGTTGATCAATTGGGGAGCAGCCTTAACGTAGAGCATACAATTGTACGAAACACCAAAGTCGTAAACATTTTGCAACTTTTGGCTTCTGTGACTTCACCCCGCTCCACGCGCCACCCTGTCGCACCCACGCGGTCCTGCTTGGCTTGTGTCAGCACGGGCGCGATTTGGAGTTTGAAATATTTTCATGAGTTCGAGCCCAGTACTGGGCTCGAACTCGTGACATGCCTGCCACTATCCAATACGTTGACCACTCGGCTACCGCGGCCCCATTTAGCATTTTGAAGAAGCTAACTTATGGTATTATTCTACCTATTCCTGCAAGTCATTATTTTCATAGATAAATAACATTAAAGACTCGCTTAGGAACCGTTGGACGGATAACTCCAGTTCAGCATGAATTCTACTAAAAGTAACATCTTACAATCTTATTATAAGTTATTTGCATCTAATCTGTCTATAACAGCAGAAGTCACATTAATGTTACTTTATAATTTGGATTACACGTCTAACTAAAACATTTGCTAATGTACAGTGCAAAATGTATTTTTTCGTCGTGAATAAAGAGTTTGGTGCTTTAACTAATTAGTTTTATTATTTTCACAATTCTCAAAAGTCAAAATTATTTTTCGGCACGCCTATACCTCAGTAAACATTACTTTAGAAAAAATAGCACGTTGATTCATAAAGGTCCACCACCCCTGCTCTAGGGGGTGGTCGGAGTCTCTCATGTAACCTTTAGATTTCAAAAAATCAAATTTAGTCTTTCAACAGTTTTTAATGTAATCGAAATTATATTCTTTTTCATACAAGGGTGGGTCCAAATAAAAGGTTATAAACCGCAGCATTTGAAAACTACATATTGTGGAGAAATTTTGTTTCCCCAGAGTGGAGACAAATGACGTTACTTGTAATACAGCTGGTTTGCGGGTAGTTAGTGAAAGTTTACAGATGGTTCAGGACAAGTGAAATGGCAAGACTCTTAGGAAATTGGTCTCGTTTGGAAGTGAAGGCTGTGATTCGATTTTTATGGGTAAAGAATGTGTCCGCATCTGCAATGAGCAGACAACATGTAGCGAAATGGTGTCACTCTTTTCAATCAGGCAGACAGGATGTCGAAAACCGCAATATGACGGGGAGCTGCCGGCCAAGTTCTTCAACGACAGAAATCAACACGGCACGAATTGAAGAAATGATTCAAAATGATCAACGGGTAACTCTGCGTGAAGTATCGTCAGAGCTGGGACTGAGCTATGGTAGCGGGCAGCTTATAGTTTCTGATGTGCTGCGATATTCGAAGACAGTGCTGTGAAAACATCCGTCGAGATTTGGCTCAATGCACTGGGACCTGATTTTTCCAAAAATGGGTGCAACAAGTTGGTCCTGCGTTCTGATAAATGCCTAAATAGACTCGATGATTACGTCGAAATGTGATAGGCACGTATACCTCTTAATTCCTTTTTGTATTTTCTGTCTAGTTATAATAAATATTTTTCTATTCGACTTGTAACTTTTTTTTTTTTATTCACCTGCATATGAAATGAAATTGAAAGATAATTCCACCTTTATAAATTGAAGTAAAATGTATAACTTCATCCTTCCAATTCATAATTTAATTATGTCTTGAAGATATTTCTGTGGAGCGTTATAAAAACAAAAACCGAATTTAGAAACCTCTTTCGAAACACAAACAAAAACGTTATTTTGACTATAACAAAAACATATCCATTTATCTCATCCATCGCATCTTTGAAAATTACAAATAATCCATAAATATACAAAACCATATCCCCGTCAATGTTCTGGAATTTTCGGAATCTACCATTTAGGATAGGTTGAATACAGTGGCATAACGTACACCCCCCCCCATTGCGGAGGGGGCAGGACTCTAAGGGCCCAATGTCTGACTGTCGCTAAATACGTACCCTTTGAAAGCTCCAGCTTGGAGCAAAAATCTCTGACTTTGTAGGGGGTTCCTAATATTCTCCGCTACGCCACTGGTTTATTACCATATATTTCTGTGACACTCCCTCCAACATCGATCCGGATGCTCGAAAGTCAGAAAATTCACGTGCATTCTGTGCATAAAATATTTCCATCCCCCTTTTTCAAAGTAAAGGAGGGCGTATAGCTACATGTTTGCAAAAATTCAATTTTACAAAGATTATCTTGCAAAGATGAATCTGGAAACGTGACATGCTTGTGAAATAACCAATCATATGCTCGAATACCGACGTATCTCGGAGATTCAGCCATGGGATGTGGACTCAACTTCAACATTCTAGAAAGTGCTAAGATTCTATCATTCCTAATTTAAGCCCTGGGAGATGAAATGTAAAATAACTTGAACCGATTTTATATGTTTGCGCAGCACTTCACTTCATGTGTTACACCCGAATTCGGAGTTTGATAAGTTGTGTAATCTTACATCAGCGTTTGGGTTTGACTGAAAGATGGAAAAAATGGAAAAGACTTATAAGAAGGTAGATTCTGGTTAAAGTATGCCCAACTCTTTTTTTTACATAGTAGATATTTTCTTTGAAAAACCGTGCAAAAAAACACGAGATGAATGGTAAATTTCGGGATGTTTTCCACGACTTTAAAAAATGGTGTACGATGAAAAATCTCTAAATATTTCCCAAAACCGTGTAAAAAAGTAATAAAGAAATCAATGTTATCTATTCTATACAATTAAACAAAATTGAAGTGTCTGTTTGTAATTTCAAAAATTAGCAGCTTTTTACTAAATGCATTTGAAGGTATACATGGTACTTATATCAAAAAATCAATTTTTAAAATTTTTGTCTGTCCGTCTGTATGTTGTTTGTTTTGGCTAATCTCGGAAACGACTGGTCCGATTTTAAAAATTCTTTCACCAATGGAAAGCTACATTATCAGCGAGTAACATAAGGTATATTTTATCTCCATATTTATACAGGAACAGGAACTATGCGGGTAAAACCATGGGGCGTTGCTTACTCCCCGCCAAGTTGGCGCAAAATTATGCATTTGGTCAATAATGGAAATTTTAGTAAAAATTTTCTCATATTTGTCTCAAATGACTGAAAAATATTGTAATTTAGCATCTTTACAAAAAGCAATTTTTTAAATGGTTTTTTTATTAAACGTCTAACGCTTATTACGTTACGTTTGTTATATGTCAAACTCACACTTTGAGAAATATCGCCTAGTTGGCTAAGAAGTTCTCTATTCCGACAATCCCAGATATTTTAATGCAAATTTTCTCCCGCTTTTTATAGAGGGAAACGAAATGAAGTTTTAGCGAATTGCGCGCGTGATATTGAAAATTCTATGGTAATATTAACTGACAGTTTCATAAAAAGTTTTGATTTATCGAATATTTATTACTTTGAATTTTTTTAACCGAATTATACAATATTCATATTTTGCACAAAATTTTTCACTTATACTGAACCTAGATATTTTACATGGAGGTATTACTTTGAAGATATACTAGATATTACTATGGAGGAAGCCATACAATGTCATATGTCATGTTCATATTTTGAAAAACTCTCCCTGTAATCCAGAGGGGGTATTGAATTTGTTGTTAATTATTATAATAAATTACGTTTTCAGTTTTTTTAAACTAAGCTAAATTTTAGAATTTTTAAAGTTGAGTGGTTCCAGTCAAGCAATAAAAAAAATACCATATTATATTATTTACTTTCTAATGATAATGACTACGACTTTGACAGTTATTTAAGGACATAAACGCGAGCGGAGACGCGGGTAAAAGCCAGAGTATTTATAAAATAAAAGCAATTCATTTTCATTAGAAAAAAAAAATTAAAATTAGTGTACAGGAAAAGTTTAGTCTCTCTCTATTAGTACATCCACACAATATATAAAAATTCAAATTGAAATTACGAATAAAACTCTACTAACCTCTCTCTTTCTCTCTCTCTATTCACCTCTACTTGATAATAAGCACGTTTATTACGAACTGGATCAAAATTGCTATCATCAGCAGATGTGTTAGATCAGCGATACTTAGCCTGAGGTCCACGGGCCGCATGCGGCTCATCTAGCCTTTTTAAGTGACCCGGTCATGACCCATTGCTCTGAGAATTTTTTTTTATTTGAGACAAATTATTAAAAATTTGGTAGGAAATTCTTTGACAAGAAATCAAATACTGTCTACTCTCAATAATTCGAAGTTGAAGGGACCAGTGAAAAACTTCGAATTATCAATAGTTTGAATTATCAAGAGAGTAAGAAAAAACTCTCCCGAATTGTTTTTTCTAACATATTTAAATTTTAAACTATGTAATAAAACCACAATTGCACATATGTATAAAATTACTTTAAAACATTTTTGAAAAGTACATATTATACAGTACAAATATTATACAGAAGTTAAAAATCATGTATTAAAAGAATACATTTATGTAGTAATTCTCGACCACTACTCTTTTACGTCCCACCAAATCACTTCCATTCCTCACTAAAAATAAAATTGTTTCACTGGAATTCACCTGGTTCCCTCAGATACTGTCCCTAACACTATTGGTTTTTCAAGGCAGGGTCCAGTCCGGCCGTGCTTATTAGGTTTCTCATCCTATAAGTTCAACATATGTGCCATAAATCGTTATGTCAGTTCGACGCAAAAAACGCAATCTTCGTCTGAGGAACCGGGAAACACAAAGAAGGTATAACAGACAAATGGTCATCAAAGAGGCTACGTTATAGGAGAAACATGAAGAGACAGTACATTACAAAACATGTGAGATCCAACCTGTTTGGTACAGAACTCTAAATAGTAAGTGTTCGAGTTGTCGAGAGTTTTATGATAACTTTGAATTATTGCGTGTTGTAGTATGGCCAGCCACAGATTTTACCTCGAAATATTGAGTGCACCAAAACGCATTGTTTTAGTTCGAAATATCAAGAGTTTTTCTAGGGGCTGAGTGTATACTTCGAATTAGCGAGAGGTTTGTATTATGGAAAGTTTGAATTAACGACAGTCGACTGTACATCAATTTTACTTTTTTGCTTTCGATATCGTACGGCTGCGAATTTATATTCTTTTTCTATTGCTCGGTTAGTGATAACAAACTGTGGAGTAGCGACAAGAGAGTTTGTGGATGAAACTGATTTTGAATAATCTTTCAAGCAAAAAATATTCTACTTTTTACAAGTGAAAAATATTCGAATGATTTGGAGGTTGACTGTTTTGAAGTGAAAAACAAACATGGATCAGTACTTGTTTGATTTGTCACGAAAGTGCTGTATTTAAAAAATACTAATAAACAGGAATCGTTCAATGACACTTTTCCTCTTTCAAGAGGTGATAAATAGGCTTCATTGAATAATCTTTGCAACAGCAACAAAGGGTTTTGTCAAGGTAATGTCACATAAGTAACAAAGACATCCTAAGAAGTTTGTTATATTATTGGTGATCATATGAAACTGTTTACTGATGCAAAAATTGCGAGGGAGTGTTTTTTTTTAAATTATTTATTTAGTTTAATGTTAGTGAAAAATAAAAAATATAAAAAAATAATAATTAAAAAAAGCAAAACAGGAGTTATAATATTTGATCAATTTTCCATGACTTTAATTTCAAATATTATCTTGGTCTTAAAGCATTCCCCTCCTCTTGTTTAACCTCATGTTGAGACCCGCGTAGAATATTGTTACGTAGATCGGGGTTAGAGGATTTTATGCAAAACCAGCCGTAGACAACAAGACAGTTCTTTAAGAGCGATGAGTATTTATTGTTGTAAATCAATCCTTGAAAATACAGGATTCAACATCCAAATTCGTGGAATAAATATCAGAAGGATTTCACACCTTCAACAGCTCTCAGACACAATTATCAGTGTCTAACATACACGTACGTAAAAGATTATCCACAAGCACCGCTCGTAATATTGAACAGTCTAGCTAATCGCTAGTTCTTACGGTCAAGGCAAGTTTACTAATCGCTAGTCAAAACCAGACTCACTGCTCGCTGGTTGAAACCAGACTGACTGTTACGGCAAGTATCGCTTTATTTATAGCCGTAGCCGAAACTTCCAGAAAGATGCGCTTGTGCCATAGATCGTGAAATTAGTGGATTTCTCCTCTAATTTCTAGAAGAATCAAGAGTCCCGAACTCGCCAAAAATGGTCGCCAACATGATCGCCAAATCCCCAAATGGTCACCAAAATGATGCCAACTTGGCTCTATCGCCAATATTTCGCCAAGTTCCCATTGAATCGCGATTTTAACGTAAGGGACGGCGTTGCTTGTGAATATTACAATTTTATCATGAAATAAATATAGCATAGAGTAATATAAATGCATTACACATTCGAATACAGAGTATTTACGATATTTTATACAAAATTCGTAACAATATGTATGCAGCCCGCGTGAAATAGCTGACATATGTATGCGGCCCAGGAGAAAAAAAAAGATATATCCAGTACAATTGTCGGCTTTGATTCAAATGAAGAATTTTTTTCATTTATTATTAACGGTCTTTATTGGGTTTTTTTTTTTGTAGTTTTGTTGAAACCACTATTCCTAGAATATTACCCTTTTAATAGTAAAAAATTATGATCAACCCAAATTATACTGGGTATTTCACCATCAAATTAAAAAAAAAAGAACTTTAATTTGAACATCAACTTTTAGAGTTTTATTGAAATTATTTATTGCATCCTAGAAACTGAACACTTTAACACAAAATACAATTATACTGAAGAACGAAACGCTTTATTCAAATCGAAATACAACAACTAAATAAATAAATGATTATGAAATTCGGGAATTCCACGTAACTGAAAAAAATACAAAATAAACAAACTATGAAGTAGACCAAGTCACTCACACATGTGTGGACATAAACCGAAGGTCTTCCAATTTCACTGTCAAAATAAGAATTAAAAAAAAAATTAGGGATTCGAGCTAAAACAAAAACTTCTTACATAAGTTTAGTGGTAAGCCATGTTATTTCAAAATAGTGTAAAAAAAAAAAAAAATTTGGAAGTGTACATATACACCCAACTCTCTTTTTACACAGTCTTTTTTTTACATGGTCTTTTTTTACCCGATTTTGAAATAACACGGTACACGTATTTAACGAATATTTCTTTTACACGAATTTTTTGTTCTAGCATGAATTTCGAAAATTTTTTGGACTCGTGCCCTTTGGATTGGGACTAGTTAATGCTAGTTTATGGTAATAAAAAAGTCGATACTGGCAAAGCCGAAGGTGAAGTTCAGCTATTAACAGCTTATTTAATTCGCGAGGTCTTGAAATTTGCTACAAGCATGGAACAACATTTTATTACTCATGATCCTGACATAGAGCGTGCATTGAAATTTCTACGTAATCTTGTGTAGCAGGACATCAAGAATTATATAATCAACTTGAGAAACCGAAAAGACAACCGCTACTAAGACATTGTAACATCAACAAAATTCAAAAGAAGCTTTTAATAATGAACGAAATTCTTCATTTGATTGAAAACCGACAATAGTGCTAGACATACTGACACGTTTATTGATGATAGCATTTTTTATCCAGTTCGTAATTAACGTGCACGCTTGTTATCAAACAGCGACGTAGTTAGTAGTTTTATTCCTAATTTCAATTAGAATTTTTGTATGTTGTATGCACGTATAGTCTAAATCAGGAGTACTCAACCATTTTTTTTTTGCCGGGCCACTTACGTACGGTAATTATTTCACGCTGTCCGTAACATGAGGATTAATGAGGGCGTGGTGAGGGCACGATAAAATCAAGGACTAAAATCATCGAATTATTAAAACTCAAAATCTTGGATTTTGTTTTAAAACAGAGAGAAAAATTCTACCAAATTCAACTAACAAAAAATGGGTTTCATGCATTTTTTACCCAGTTGTGGGGTAATTCCGATTTACTTTCATCAATGATCCCAAGCCTATTGTTTGCATTCTACTGTCATAAAACAAAAGCTGCCATGCATTTGATAATTTGATTTTTTCTTTTTTGATAAACCCTCATTTTTATTTCAGATATCTGTTTATCAAGGGCTGGATACTGACAAAGATTTTTTTATTGAATTTCAGTCTGAAACCAGTATTATTTGCTTAAACTTAGTTCAGACTTGCTTGTGCGTTTTAGTTTCAAATTTATTGAAATACTTTTTGATTTTACTAAAAAAAAATCTGAACAAAAAACTGATTTATCAAAGAGTACATCGGGAGCATTTAAAAAACTAACAAATTCTGTACTAATTCAGATGCTTATCCTTAACAATTAACAATTTCATGTTTATCAAAAAATATAATGTAACAAATTTTATAGGATGCTTCTGTTACCTCTGCATTTTATGACATTAACACCGACAAAATATTTTGTTAGTGTTGCAAAGATTTTATTAAGAAAACCAATTTATCTCGTCTTGAAAGAATTAAAAAAAAAGAGTCATTGAAAGATTTGTGCTTTATAGTATAGTGACTAGCAAAATTATATTTTTAAATACAAAATTTTAACGACAAATCAAACAAGTTGTCAATCCATGTTTGTTTTTCTCTACAAACTATTCAACACCCAGATCGTTTTGAAACACATATATTCCTTAGATATTTTTCGCTTGGAAGACATAAAATCGTTTCACAAAGAAAAAAAAATCACCATTTGTACCAACAAGGCATCATTAGCAAAATTGATATATTTGATTGCTTGATTCATGGAATTTCTCGCTGAAATTTTAATGCATTGTTCTTAATTAATTGAATTTGTGAGTGCAATGAGCCGTGACCGGGCCACTCAGAAAGGTCCGGTGGGCCACATGCGGCCCGTGGGCTGCAGGTTGAGTATCGCTGGTCTAAATTTTCTCTGTATGCTAATTTTAAATTCTTTTTAACAAAATAATTTTTTTAAATATGTAATATAAATTTTATTATTACTTTTTTGCATGTTTTTTTTTTGGAAAAATATGTAGAGATTTTTTATTTTACACGATTTTTTAAAATTGTGGAACATATCAACAAATTTATTATATGTCGCATGCATTTTTTACATGTATTTTCCACGGTTTTCTGAGGTTCGTATCAATCGTGTAAAAAAAAAAAAACTTGGATGTGTGTATGCGTAAGTTTAAAATGCTTGCAATTTTTGTCGTGAATGCGAGTAAGAAGGGGGTGGGGCTAGAAGGAGAGATTTTTACTCAGCTACGTTTTTCGATTCATTCTGATATCAACTTCCGATAAGTTTATCTTCTGTTTTGGAGTAAAGGTTCACCCTGCATGAATAGTTAATTTTTCATGCTTTAAAATGTCTGTGTGTGCTTTCTATTGATACATTTTTCAAGAAACAAATTTACGAAATATGTTTCCTTTTTGTGATATTCAACTTATCGAAACGTGTTTGTTAGGAGAAAAAAATGATATGAAATGCTATGTTTTGATTTTGTAATATTTTAAGGTGTGGTCACCAAAACATTTTTCAATATGTAAGCGATAAAAATGATAACATTGAATTTTTTATTAAAGATTTTAAATTTCCGAAATGTTTTTTTTCGCTGATAAGCAGCTCTGTTAAGCTCCACACACACATACCTACTTTATCAGAATTTAAATTGTAAGGCGTGGTCGCGTAAAATACCTATTTATAATAAGAGACTTTTAAAAATGTGTGTTTCAGCCCTTAATAAATTTTGATCCTTTTTATTTAATATTAATATAACTTTTTTTGTTCGATAAATAGGTGTGATGTTTTGAGATTTTGATACCACTGAATTCAAATTTTAAGGAGTGGCCACGATATCTTTCATCGGATTCTAGCATAAAAAAGTTCAAAGCTATCACATGCTATAAATATTCTGTTGTCACCTTCCATAAAATTTAAATACTTTATCGTAAATACATTTTTCATAAAAACTGGAAAAAATACAAAAGTTGCATTTTCATGATTGAAAATGAAGGTGGATCTAAGTTTTAAAATAAATAATTATTGTATATCTGAGTAAAAAAAATACTGGCGAGTTTTATTTTTGTATGAAAGATTAATTTTCTTCTTTCTTTTCTATTTAATGTAACCTGCCTTCCTTTTCCCGGATTTTCCAATGTAAATTTATTTAAAAGAAACTTTTTTAAAGAGGACTTGTGCAGCGAGAATTATTTTCCCATTTATAGTGATAATTTTTATTTACAATAGAAAAAGAGTGCTAGCCTTTTAATTTAAGAATTAATTAGTTTTAGTAACTTATTAGTAACTGAATTGGAAAAGTCTCAGTAATTTAAGATTACGAATTCAGATTTCGAATTACTGTTTAGTATATTTTGGCAGATGAGTGTGAACAGGATGGCCTCACATCAGTAGAAATACAGATGACAGAAATTTCCATAGATGGGAATTTGGATTTCAAGAATTTCCCTTCCAAACTTTTGGGATCACTTACAGGAAAATATTTCGCTGTCGTCTCCAAAAGCTCTGATGTCTTTCCAAACAACATATTTATGTGAAAGTACATTTTCAGCCCTTTATAACCCTTTCGCGCCTAACGAGACACATACGTCCCAAGAAAATTTCAAAAAATTCTTTTGGGACAGAAACGCTTTGCTGTCTAATTGGAGACTTTCGCACCAGTCCTGCCAATATTTTTGAAGATTTTTTCATTCAGAGAAGATAGATGGCAATACCGTACATAATGCAATTCCCGCGTTTTTGAAGTGTTGCAGCAGCTCATTCCATACTGCACAAACGTAAATAGTTTATTTTTAGAAAATACCACCTATTTTAGATTAAATTTTGATTGTTCCATAAATCTAAGGCCAGATAAGTTACTTATGAAGTGGATTACTTCTAGAAAACTGGTAAGAGGCAAAGTTTTACTTCTGTTTTTAATATAGGGACATATGTGTCCCTCTCGTCTTGGATAGTGGGAATACATTGTCCAAACAGTCCTATGTGATCATTTCTCTTGATATTATATTTTTCGGTTACTTTTGAAATAGTTGCTTACTATTTTTGCGAGGTGGCTTGATTCAAAGGAAGTGATAATGCTAAGCAATTACCTTGAAGCTAAATACCCAAAAGTAAATTGCACCATGAAAAATGGAAGCAAAGAAGAATTTGAGTGCCCTGTGGCAATCGAATTCTACAACAAAATCATGGGAGGTGTAGACCTTACGGACCAAATGGCAAATGTCTATGAATTAGATCGAAAATCTTGCAAGTGGTGAAAAAAAGTATTTTTTCGCCTATTGATGAGCGCAGTGGTCATCTCATGGACTGCGAACTCAAACATCGAAAAACCCAATTTCTTGATTTCATTGTACCTCTTGCAGAGGCTTTGATAGCGTCCAGAAAGCTCAACGCACAGTATCAACGACGTAGAGGAACTGGACGCCTATCCAAAACATCACTCAGCTTACTCAATGTTGTTGACCATCTGCCAGTAACAACAAAAACACGACGGCGGCGGTGGTGCGTAAATGTACACAACAAAAGAAGGCATCGCGCACTAAAATAATGTGCACGATGTGTAACGTCGCATTAAGCATTGATTGCTTCAAACCATACCATTCATAATTAAATTTTTTTATGACTAGAAAATCATTGTTTTTTTTTTACGAAATTACTCATTGAAGACTACTGGGACAGATAAGTCCCGTTGGTCGGGACTGATGGGACATATATGTCCCGGTCCTAAATAAGTGTTTAAAAAATTTTCCTAAAACTACAACATCTTAGTTTTAGCATTCTAGTGTGCCCTACTCATCGTTGAAGCTACCAAAATTGTTCTGTTGTATGAAGAAGAAAAAAAACTCGTCGCGAAAGGGTTAAAGGAAAAAAATAAGTATTAGAAAAGTTTTTATAAGTATAGCACAAGCAGTCTTAGGATTATTGAGGAACCTTTAAATCACTCAACCACGTGTTGGGAATCAGAGTAGGGTGTTCAAAATCTTGGGGTTCCGCGATATCTGGTTGATACATAAAGGAGGACTGCGGTGATCGAAGGTTAAAGAACACCGCTGCTGTAAAGCCTACATAGTAAACAATTCCCTTCTGGTTATATTCTGTTTTTCGGAGCAATATTCTTCACAATAAGTTAGTTACCTCTTTCCATATTTCCCATGCAATCTCTGATAGACATGTAATTTTGTCTCCTCGCTTCTGCAATTTAGCAGAGGTTTCTTTAAGTATTATATTTTTTTGTGTGTGTTTTTTAATTGTTTTCTATTTATTCCAAAAGAACTAGTAGGTAGCTTTAAGCTATAGACTCCCAAAATGATTCCGATGGACCCCTGGGGGTCTTGTGACTGTTGAGTGGGGGGGGGCGTCCATGGAAAATTAAATTTAATAGGGGATTTGGGGACAATGATGCATCTGCGAAATGCTTAGCATATAGGAAAGTATTTGTATTTGTAGGAAAATATTATAAAATTTCTATTATTAGGAAGTTAAAATAAGTTAGTAATGCTTTTTACGCATTAAAAAAATTTATAGTGAAGAAAAACTTTTAGAATAAAATTGTAATTGAATAATTACAGGCAACATACTAGACTCGGGGACTCGTGATAAACTCGCAGATTTAGGCGACAGAATTATTTGGCATCCACCATATTCCATGAAACTTGTACCCTCCAACTATCACTTGTTTCTATCCTTACAAAAAGTTTTTGTACGGCAAAAAATTCAAAAAAGTAGAAAAGATCAGCCAAGCTCTGGATCAGTTTTTTACATCTATTGATTGGGCGTTTTTAAAAAAAAAACGGGATGTAAAAATTGTGATCACACTGATATGAAGTCGCAAATAATGATGGCAATTTTAGTGTTCAACACAGTTTATTTAAGGCATGAGACATTTGTTATTTTGTTTAGTTCTAAAAATGGTAGGAACTTTCCGATAGAGAGATAGAGACCTAATATAAATTCATAATTTTCAAAGTTTAGAATTATTTTAAATTCTTCAGTACTCCATAATACGAATAATATCTCGAATGATTTTTTTTTCAGTTTTATGTTTACGTTTGATTAGAGTCATTTCAATTAGTCTTTACTGTAATATAATCACGCGTTTATTAATTGTAACCAGGGTTTCGTACCGGAACTGAACCGAAAAAAATATTGGTTTATTTCGGTATGATATATCTTCAGCCGTTTTGTTACTGTATCATCATATATACTTATCAATATTTTCTAATTTAAGGTTAACCATATAATTATCATCATAACATGTACATTGCTTCTAAATTTCCTGTTTTGATGTTCACTAACATTTTTCTGTTTCTGTTTCACATGAAACAACTTATATGCCGATTTAATTCAGTTAAAATAACTAGAAATATAGATGATTTCTTAAGAAAAATATTGCATGATGCACCAATTATAAAAAAATAAAATCTTCTAAATATTGATAGAATTACATTTTTTTAGGATAAAATTATATTTTTTGTACAAATAAGAATATACATAAAATAAAAATATTCATTCTGAACTGAACCGAAAACGTTATTTTTGGCGAAACGAAAACTGTAAATCAGGGTTGGCCAACCTGCGGCACGGTGGAATTGTAACAGTGGCACGCAAAGACTTACTGAATAATTTTAAAAAATTTGAAAGGATAATAAATAACCATTTTTTTACTAATTTATTTAAATGAGGTTGTCTCAGACGAAAAAACCTCAAAATTTGGATCAAAATATGATAGTGAATAAATATTTAATGCTATCAACATAATAAAATAAATATCACTCAAAACTAGCTGATAACCTAATAGTAACCTAATTCTGTAATAACATATTTTATATATATAATAATGACCTAATTTAATTAGTATTTGTACATGCTAATCCTACTATAGATTACTTGGTAAAAAAGTAGTAATTCACAAAAGAGCCACACTAAGTAAATACTGAGTGTTTAATAATTATTTTGAATTAAATGATTCAAGTTACTCATTTTTATTTCACGGCTAACCTAATTGATTTAACTCGTAAAATGTTCATTGAAATTAAAACTTAAATTTATACTTTCATCTTATTTATTACATTATGTTTAAATTTCGACTTGCATTAAAATATATGCTATTTTGCGTAAAAATCCCATAATAAGCTTGTAAGTAACACTTTTTTCAATTTTACATATTTGTTTGTAGCAAAATTTATAAATGGCACGTTTAATTATTTTTTATCAAATAGTGGCACTCTTCTCAAAACAATTTGGCCACTCTTGCCGTAAATGAACTGATATATTCTTTTTAGTTGAACCAGAATAAAAAACATTACGGGTTCGAAGCCCTGATTGTAACGAAACTACAAAACAAAATCTCCTTTATATTCATCGTTAAAAAATGGATCGAACCACAAAATATCTCACTTAACACAAAACATCTTAGAACCAATCAAGGCCGTTTTATTAGCGGAACAATTTGATTTTACATTTTCATTTATCACCTCATACACTCTTTTCTCCAAAATCATGTTATAAAATGAAACACTATTAAAACTGCAAGACACAGCCCTATTCATGACAACAATTATACTTCTCTATTTTATCTTCCCATTTCGAAGAATTTTATATCTCTGCTGGGAAAAGATATTTCCGTTCTCAGATAGAATGCGAACTGTATGCCAGGGCGAAATTAGCCCCGGCGTTTCTGTAATGACGGGGCTATTACTTTGCCCCATCTCTACTGTCGTCGTAAATCAGACGCCCTCCCCGACTGACCGTATCTACTGTTCACTGGACTGGACTTAAGTAAGAATTTTTCAATTCAATCCGACTCCATTTCTGTAGAGAATTGATCGTTCTTGGCAGTGCTTTTGGCGTTGATGGAAATTTCGAACAGTTAACTGTAAAAAGAAAGGTCTGGATAGAAAAAAGGTTAAATGTTTCGTAAAATCTAAGTGATTTTAAGTGATTTTGCTTATTATTTAATCGTAATATTTGAATTAAATAATATGGTTTTATTAATTTATTTTCATAAAGGCAAACACTTGAAAGGTCTGGGTTATCATACAAGGATTAACAAAACAAAAATGATTATTTAGAAATTGCTACTACATCATCTTAAGATATCCGACTACCCTAAAATTGTGAAATTTGCCAAAAATTGACGAAAAAGCTTTCACAATTTTATTTTATAGACCATCTTATTAGCTTTATAAAAATACCAGGTTTAAGATTTTTCGTTCACTAGAACAAAACCTAGAAATGTTTTAGTAAAAGCAGATTGCTTGAATTGAACATTACTTTTTTATATTTAGTGTCAGCTGAACTAAAAAATGAATACCAAAATTTAATAAGAATATTATTTTAGAAACAATTATTTCAATGCAATTTTTGGCAAAAAATAAAAATTAAAAAATTTCAAACCATGATTTTATGAAAAAGTCTTCTATAATAATAATATTTTATCTGTATATAGCTTGAACTTCTGTATAGAGCTCGAATTAGGATTTTTAAACTAGATAATTAAGGAGGGATTTTTTGTAATATTTTATTATATCAGAGCGTAGAAAAATTTTAACATGAAACACTGGTTATTATTTAAATTTATAGTCATTCTGAAACTAACGTGAATTTTTCAAAAGCTTTAGTTTAGTCACAGTTCAGAAGTCCTAGCTATGTATAAGGAAAATATTATTATTACAAAAGCATTTTTCATTAAAGATTTTTTTTTGAAAATATGTTAGTATTTCTCCATTTGTTGCCGAAAAATTGCATTTCAATAATTTCTTTACTGTAAAATTATTCCTTAAACGGTTTTGTATGTATATTCTAATTCATCTGTCACAATGGCGCACACAGGAATTTTTCAAGAGGGGTGGGAAGAGGTCGAAGGTCGAAAGCCACTCATGATGCTTATAATAATGTCGTATCCATGACGGGACCAAATCAGACAGTACCATGGGCCCAAATGACTGTTCTTGCAATCTGTGAAATATTGCCCCCATAGAGGTTTGTTGACGAGAAAAGGACCCCTTTTTCTCATAGGAAAGCAAGAATAGCAGGACAGTCAAAAATATGAGCAGGTGTTAGCTCTGTATGTAAACATTTATCACAAATCCTATAAGTTCTTCTACCATCCCTATCAAACTTCATTCCTCTATAATGACCTTGTGACGGGTGCTTACGCGTTTCACTAACCTTCTCTCACATCTTTAAAGACTTTATTTATTTTAACCAATCCCGCCGAGAGCCAAAAGTGTGACTTATGCAAACAAGATAGTTTCGGGTTTAGCGAGTTCGAAAAAGATATAAAAGGGAGAAATGAAATGAAGAGATAGTGGATGACTACGTGGTTTGATAGAGGAGATAACTACGAGGTTGATTAAGAAGGTGATTCTGAGAGATTAGTTTAACTAGTGAAGTTTGTTCGCCGGAGGAAGATTATTGAAAAAGGTTCATTAATTCTGTTCGGACGGAACTGAAGATATCAAGGATTGAAGCCGCTCCTTAGATCCATCCAGTATTAAAGAATCCTGCCTTAGAAAGATATCAGGTCTGTTATTTTCATAAATTAGATATAAATGCGTCGTTTGATTGTATGCGTTATTCTCCGTAGTTTCAGTTAGTGTTCCGTCGTTCATAATTGAATTCTTATCGCACTCCACTGTAATTTGTTGTTCTTAAAGTTTGATTAATATTTGTGTATTTCTATAATAAGAAAGATTTTTTAATAAATAATATTGGTTTATTAATTAAGTAGTCGTTAATTATGAATCCAACATACCCGAATTTAGATAATATGCAAAGAGGAGTTAATAATCATAGGGGTAGTGAGAGATTACGACAACCTGTTCATAGCCTAGCAATAGTCTTTGTTTTAAGGCGTTCTCCGCTTACATTACAGATTTGATGCTTTACAGCAGGCATGTCAAACTCATTTGATCCACATGAACTATTTTATATTAAGTTGAGGGCCGCGTATTTTTTTTCAATGTTTAAAAAATTAATTAAACAAGATTTTTAGAATGATTATATTCTTATTTATAAAAATCAACGTATTACATATTATACATATATAATAATTTAATATTTCCTTTTATTTTTAAAATATACATGTTTTGTATTGTTTTATTAAAAAAACAAAAATAAAAGTTGTAATATATGAAACACAATTTAATATTTCTTTTATAAGATATTTAAC
This sequence comes from Trichonephila clavata, assembly GCA_019973975.1. Taxonomy (NCBI): domain Eukaryota; kingdom Metazoa; phylum Arthropoda; class Arachnida; order Araneae; family Nephilidae; genus Trichonephila; species Trichonephila clavata. The sequence goes on from BMAO01003501.1 coordinate 45,947, forward strand.
ATCGTTTGTTTTCTCTCAACGCAAGTCATCAAAACTTAGTTAAATATATTGAGCTGATGTAATTTTTAAAAAATGAGATAAATGTTTATCGTTTAATCTCGACCTTTCATAATTTTTGTTATTTTTGTTTAAAGAAAAAAAGTTTCTCGCATAAATGAATGCTTCCAAACATAGCCATTCATTATACGCGTAACAAATGATAAAATTTAAAGAAACCGATCTACAGATGAATATGCATACAAATCTTGAGTTTCAACTTACAAACATTTTTGCTTCAGCAAAGAATCACAAAAGATTTCAATTAATTCCATTTGTTAGTTTTCATTAAAAATTTCAATATCGATAGATAGATGTGAAGTAAAAATTAAATTAGTTCAATATTTTTAAAATTTTTAAAATATCGATCGCGTGAATTCCATCTTTAACAATTTAATTTGGTTAGAATATTCTGTAAATTTTGATTTAAGTGATTTAATCAATAAATTTTGAAAGCTTTCAAAGAGAGAAGTTTTCTCTTTATGTTTGTAATAATTTTTGTTTGAAAGCGTTAGTATCAAATAGCATTGTAACAAAAAGAATTTTGCCTTGAAACTTAAGTTGACTTGTAAGATCAACTGAGAAAGCCAGGGGTTTTCTCATTTGATATTAATCTTTTAATTCAGAATCTTTTTCTTTTTTCATCTTTTCTCATCTTTTAATTCAGCATCTTTTTCTTCTTTTAATTCAGCACATTCATAATTTTTTCTTTGCTTCCAAAAAAATAATAATTTTATCCATAAAATTAAAAAATATTTTAACACTTTATAACTCGAAATCCATTGAACTTTCGAATAATATGGTTGACCGATAAATTCACATTCTATATCTTCCAGAAATGAAGCAAATCGACGATGCTAAAGTCTACATGCTGAATATAGTTACAATTTTATTAACTACTTTGAAACATGTCTAATATATTCAAGTTCATACCCAAGAACAGTATTTGCTATGAAATAATACAATGAAAATTTTTTAAATTACCATGCTGTTTGCTTGTTTCTTTTAATCTCTCTGCTTCTTTAGTAATACTGGACACGGTAGGTGCGCTGTCAGTTGCAAGACAAACCAACTTTTTTCCCCAAGGAACACACTTTGTCTCAAAACTTCTTTAAATGCATCAAAAATATCTATTATGCATAATACATGACTCGACTCTCTCGACTACAGTTCTCGCCTATAATTCTCGACTATTTCATCACCTCTAATAGTTACAGAATTTTGACTTAAACTTACGCTTCAAATTTTTTTGAATTTGTGCTGGACATACTACCATTTTTTTGCGAATCTAAGCCACCATTGATTCTAAGCTGCACCCCAAGTTCTCAACAAATTTTTGTGAAAAATGAAAAATAGTATAAGAGGGTTTATCGATATCAATTTTTACGAAATTAAAATAAATTTAAAATAAAAACAAATGAGAAAAGAATAATTATTTATTTTATCAGCATTATAAACTTTTAATTACATGCATGCCCCCGTAATTGCTCTAAATACCCTATCCAACAAATTTCTTTCCCTTCGATTCTAAGCCGTGCCCAATTTTCAGCAGCATTGGAAAAAAAGTTCGGCTAAGATTCGAGTAAATATGGAAATTCCTCCGCTTTAATTAAGAATTCACTAATAAATTCTTCTTTAGTAAATGGTTTCGACTGTACTTACGATTAAAAAAGTAATAATTGTATAATTGGTTTTTACTGCAGTTGTATTTGTCTTCAACAAATTTAGGTGGCTGCGGTAGCTTAGCAGTCACACAAGGTAACGAACTCGAGTCATATGAGTTTGAGCCTTGTACCAATGAAGCTGATGCACATTAAGTATGTCAAGGTTAATTGGTGTGGTGTGAAAGTTAAGAGAGGGGTGCCAGCCCATGTGCCGACCTCGTCACTTAACCATGGTCTGTCGCGAAACATCCTCGAGTAGCTGAACAGTGTGAAGTTAATATTCACTCTTCCTTCCTCTCTCAACAAATATAGTGAATAAATTTTTTCTCTTTTTTTAAGAGTTGAGTTCAATTCCAACAATTCGTCTTCACTAAGTTTCGCAACATATTTGTGACAATTTGCTTTTAGATTTGTGTCATAGTGACTTTTAAAATTATATTCCTTAGCAACTGACTTATAGTATTTACCTGTCAGGCACAATATTTTATTCTTGCTTTGGGTATAAAAACATAGCAGTTCCCATTTGTCTTGAAATTTACGATGTTCATCGTCAGTTCACATTTTCTTACTCCGTTCTTGAAGTTTGATTATGTTTTTATTAAATAACTTTTTAGTTAAATATGAATGAAAACCAAAATCCACTTTCATTCACAAACTATTGAGTAAGCCCTACATTTAGTCTTGGCAATCTTAGGGTTTTTAAATTTAAAAAAAAATAATAATTCAACTGCTCCTGACGTCACGCTACTCGTCTCTCCTTGATTGGACCCTTCAAAGAGAAATAAAAGTTGCACACACGATGAATCGTAATGCGATCTCTATAACAAATTATTTTCATAAATGCTTTCAAAATTTAATAAAAATATAATTTTTATTGTAAAATTAAATGAGAAAAAATTTAATAAAATATTAAAAATAATTTGCATTTAAAGGCTGTTTTTATAATTAAATAGGATTTTTTTTTAAAAACAAAAATAGATAACAGGTTAATTTTTTTGTAAATTTTTAAAAGTTTCACGGAAATATGAATTTCAAAATAAAAAAAACCCTTAAAAACCCTGATTTTGTAAAATGTCTTCGCGGGCCGCAACCTATTCACTGGCGGGCCGGGCCGCATGTGGCCCGCGGGCCGCGTGTTTGACATGCCTGCTTTACAGTAATTGACTTCTCTCTCATTTTGAGGTTTGTGACAAAATTTGAGTCTACTAAAGTTGTCATTATTAAGATTTATAGCTTCTTTCGCCAATTTATCCGCATTTTCATTGCCTAAAAAAAGCCACTCATTTTCGTATCACACACACACACACACACACACACACACACACACCACACACACACACACACACGAAGGCCGCGGTGGCCGAGTGGTCTAGGCATCGGATCATGGCTAGTGTGTCATGAGTTCGATTCTAGTACCACTAAAGATCCGCCGTGTAGGGGAGCGATGCACGTTAAATCTGTCGAGAGCTCAAACGTCCTCCCATTGGTGTGGTAGTTAGGAGAGGGGGGTGCCAGCTCAGGTGTCGTCCGCGTCACTTGACCATGGTTCAAAATTACGCAGACCGTCGCCAAAAGCCCTCGTGTTGCTAATCAGTGCGACGTTAATATTCACTCATCTCATCTCACACATATCCCAATACGACATCAAATATATTCTTGTGATTTTATCGATTGTCAAAGGATACAAAAAAGCTAAAAAATAAATTATTGAATAAATAATTAGCACTAATGAATAAAATATATTATACTAAAGCATTGTGATTAATAAAACAATTGTTTTATGTACTGCATATACATAGAATTATGATCAATCGCGAAAAAAATCAAGGGGGATATGGGCGGGGTCCAACCCCCTGGAAAAACCCTTCTGTGCGCCACTGAATTGTCATTAAATGTCGAAAAACTATTCATTTAATTGCTTTTACAAAATTACGACTCCAAATGTAGTCAGGCACTATGAAAATCACCACACATATTTAATACATGACAAACCACAAATAAACTACGCGTTTTGCTAAAAAAAATTTTTTTTCACATTATTTTATTCAATTTGTCATAATGCTGATATTTTAATAATGAATAGTATTATATGATTTTAAAATCATTCGTGGAACAACATTAGCTTTTAATTCTGTTTTTAAACTACACTTTAAATAAATAAACAATCACTATACATATATTGTTTATTTATGAGGAAGATTTTTATGTTACATATAAAGTGTACTAGAAGCGTTTGTTTTACGAAAGTTCTTGGTTAAAATTGTCTAAGGCAGGTTTGATAGAGAAGAATTTAAATATATTATGTTAGAATATATTTACTAAAAAAATTTTCTTACCTTACTGTCATTTATTATTTCAAAATGTTTTTTTAATATCATTTTATGTTGTGAAAAGCCGCAATACCCGAATAATTAAGTTCTTGAGTACCGTATTTATTCGCCATTAATGCCTTATTTTTGCTTGAACCATTATATTTCACTGAATAATTACTGATGTTATTCCACATGAAATATCTTTTAATCCTGTAAATAAAAGTTGTATAAAATAATATATTTTCCCCGTAAAGCCTATAGAAGCCTTAACTGATTAAAAGAGTAGTGAAAATGTTTACTGTTTCTTATTTTCTATTTCATTTTAAGTCATTTTTCATAACAATAACTCATTTCCTGTATTTATTTTAAAATATAAGTTACAACTTACTTTGCAGAATATTTTATTTGGGAAAAAAGTTCTTACAGATACAAGATGAATTAAACTTTTGAAATCGTCTGTCAGATTACCAGCTGTCTTTTTATTTCTGCATTTAAATATATTAAAAATTCTACAGGTGTGAAAATTTGCTGTCATATTCTTTTATATATATAAATGTGTGTGTTTATTCATTGTCTTAACTATATATAAAATATTCAAAACAATAATATTTATATTTTAAAACAACTTCATTTTTACTTTTTTAACAAGAGTGAAGGTTTCTTTAATTTCTTTATATATTTTCTTCCTCGCATAAATGATTAATCACGTTTCAATTTTTTCCGTAACATGCATTTTTAAAATACAAGCTCAAGGAAAATTCATTAATATTTAATATTTGCATACTTAAGTAAACATGTAGCGATAAATTCAAAGCGCTACCTTTAATATATTGAACTATGCTCTGAAAAAGTGTTTATTTAATACGCAATAATTCGATAGTAGAAAATAACAATATTTATCAGAATGTGTGTGTGTGTGTGTGTTCGAATGTAAACATGAGATTAAAACATTATACACGATAACGAATTGTTTATGTTTCAAAATACAACTAGGCAGGTGGAACTGGGGACTGACTGGAGCCCATCCAATTTGAAAATAAGAAATAAAAGAAGAAGAAAAAAATATAATTCTGTCACGGAAGTCATTTTTCTCCATTCCGTTCGGTAAAAATTCGGAAGTTTCCAATATTTACCCAACACTCAGTAAAATATTTAACTTACAAATTGGTTTTACTTTGTTGTACTCGAAGAGTTGAGATATTTCAATCCTTCTGCTGAGTTTACAATCCTTTGTGGGATTTGGAAATGGAAGCCTGTCACATTAGCTCTTTAACTATTTTTTTCTTCTTTTTTAAAAGAATTTAAACAGAATTATTTCGAATTTTTTTTGTTTTGATTATTTTTTTTTCTTTTGTATTTTCTCTCGCGCTATTTGTTGTTAAATATTTGCAGTTTCTTTAACGCTTAAAGTGAATTTCGAGAATGAGTTTTGTATTCGATTAGAATAAAATTTAGAATTTTTTGGTCTTTTTTGAGTGATTTTAAAGTCATTCGGAAGTTTTTTGGGATGAAGAAGCATTTTTACTACTTTTACGAATGGGATGGATTTAGAAAGATGCTATACTTATTTGTTTTACAGACGAATGTAAATGGCAATGTGTGTATACTTCAGAAACGAACGAAAGACAATAAAATAAAATAATTGATTTTTTTAAATATGCATAATTTTCATTTTACATAAATAAACATAAACAGGGTGTTGTCGAATGACAAATGGGAATGACAAATTACCATAGAGCATGGGGTCCCAAACCACGTTTAGTCGGTGGAAAGCGCGATTGTAGGTAGTCGTCAGAAGGGCAATGAGCCAGACGAGGGGAGTGGCTAAGTGAATGAAGGGATTTAAAACGTCGTAGAAGAGTTGAAGAAACCTTCTTGCAAGCACATTTCCACTTACCCCGCAGTCGTACCTGGTCAGTTCACGCACTATGGTACACCAGCACATTTTTTGAATGTGGTTTGTAACCTACATATCCTAGGAGGTAGATTGGATGCAGAGGACCAGTTTTTTTGGCCTCCACGCTTTCCGGATCTCATACTCCTGGAATTCTTCTTCTGGGCCCACCTGAAATCGCTTGTGTATGAGATGGCTGCAGTAGTGGATCTCACTGTGCGGATCGTCGTCGCCTTAGCTGACATCGCTAGCACAAAGGATTCGTTTGAACGAGTCCGACAATCCTTCGTCTGTCGGTGTCGACTGTGCTATGACCTACGCGGCAGCAACTTTGAGCAATTCCTCTGACAATCACTCGTCGTTGCATTTTTAACGTCGAGCTACGATACGTTGTTCCTATTGTAAACATGCTTTAAGTCTAATAAACCTATTTCTTACCTTTTATTGAACCCTTTCATTTTACTCGACATCCCACCCTTCATAACTGTTTTTGAGAGTTACTCCGACTTAAAAAGTGTGCGATAACCATGTCCTATGGTGATTTGTCATTCCCCATGCTGCCTACTGTCACTCCTCTTAATTTGTCGGTCGAATTCGGCCCGTATATATTGCCGTTAAAGTGTGAAATCCGTTATTTCATAGAATAACTAGGTATTTCATGAAATAACTCGACAACTCAGTTTCAGCACATAAAATAATTGAATCTACGATTTAACGAGGTATTCTATAAAACAACGATTTCTTGATCGTTAAAGTATGAAATAGGGCACTCAAAATTTCTTTGAAACGGTTCTAGATACTTTCCGATTAGGAACACGATGCTTTGCCAGGGGAGAACTTACACACTAAGATATCAATCCCCATATTTAATTCTATGGTGCCCTTTTTTTGATGAAAATAGGGTTGATACTTGGGGGATCGATAGTACTACCTGTTTGGTTAGGAAGTACAAGGACTCGACACCTCCAGGGGCCTCTCCCACCCCCCTGGAAAGCATTTTGCCAATAGCTCGACACCTGAGCCTCTCGGATCTAGCTCATTCGATCCCTCTACCTCCATTGTATATTCGCACTAAATTTCTTGCTCGTAGGGTCATTCCTTGTATTTTTTTCAACTTTTGAAATATACTTTTTTTTAAATCTGGAAAAACTTGAAATGTGTATTTGAGTATCTGCTTTGAGATTTGAAGCAAAAGTTCCCCTCGGCGAGTCCCATCCATTTAGTCTTTTAGTCCTCTTCTGGTAGGCCTAGGGGGCTCTAGCACTAAAATATCATGTTGCCAGTTATTTCTTAAGAAATATGTGAAGGCTTCTTAAGAAATAGCGAACTTCCTTTCTTCCTCCTTCAACGAACTACACAAAAGTACACCAAATTAGATCTGAAAGTTGGAGTTAATTTAATTCCACAAAATGTATGTACTATTTTGCTTGGCGTTAATAGAATGCGTTTTCAGTTTTATAAGAAATGTGTGAACTCATATACAGTGGCGTAACGTACACCCCGCACTGCGGGGGGGGGCAAGGCTTCTAGGGGGCCCAAAGCCTGACTGACACCATTAACGTAGGTTTTCTCAAAATTCGCTATACATTTTAAGAAATCGAATTTTCAAGTGATTTTCCAATTGGCGATCTAACGTCATTCATAATCAAAACTTAAAACGCTCATTAGTTATCTTTAATTCTACAGCTAAATCAAAAAACATATTTTTTTTATTTGCTGTAATCCAGGCGATGAGAGATAATTTGCTAGGGAGATATAAAAATGCATCACTACTATTACAGTAAACATTACATTAGCTGCAGGCAGAAGGGGAAAAAAAGACATAATTTACTTTTTAAGAAGCAGAAGAGTAAATTACTGGCGTCTTTAGTCCCCCCCCCCCGCCCGTGTTTCAATAATTTCATTTAGCGAAGTCGTAAATAACGTACATCTGTTATGCTTTTTTTCAAGTAAAATAGCATTACGATACTTGGAAAACATAGAGAGGATTTTAAATGCTTATTTGATGATAGATTCATGAACATTCAATCAAATGAAGCATAATGAGAAGAAAGCATAATGGAATGTATCAGTTTTTTATTTCTTTTTTCATGAGATCATTTTGGCTTCATACAAAGAACTCTCCTTATTAAAAGTTGCAGTATTTATACGCTAGAATATAATTGAACTTTAGGTGAAGCTTATCCGGGGATTCAGAAATGAATGAAAAAAACTAAAAAACACGCTTTTATTCTGAATTGAACTAAAAAGTAAAAAAATAATTCTTAATAAAGAATAACATGATTAACAAGAAAATGAATGTCATTGTGGTAAAAGCGTGGGGTGCTTTGTACTACATTTTTACACTAATTCAACTTTTCGGAATAGAAGTTAAAAATTATGACAATTCATACATTTTTAGAACACCCCACGCTTTTACCCCAATGACATTCATTTTCTTGTTAATCATTTTATTCTTTATTAAGAATTATTTTTTTACTTTTTAGTTCGATTCTGTATAAAAGCGTGTTTTTTTTCAAACTATAATTTATTTTTCATTTTTTTTTAGTTCGAACTACAATAAAAGCGTGTTTTTTTAGTTTTTTAAACTATCATTTATTTATTGTTAAATTTATCCTTGAGTTTGATATTTGAAGCTGGAATTACGTGGCTGTAGAATTAGTCTTGCTCTTCAATGGATATTAACTAACGGTCTGAAGTGTATTTATTCTCTCTGTTTACGAGGCCTTGAATGAGTCCCGTATCGTTATATTAGATTCCGTCTCTTTTGAACAGGTCGAACAAATAAAAGTGTGTAAAGAAGAAAAAGTACAAATTAAAAAAAATTTTTAATGTACCATGTTTTTATGTAACGGACTAAAATTATAAAATTCCTCCTTTTCGTTTTTGTTTTCTTTTGAAACATTTTCATGCATTGTTATCCACTTCTCATCTATGGTCCAAATTTCAAGTTCCTAGCTCCTCGAGAAGTCACACAGTTTAAAATCAATTGCAAAATTCCCCCGGACAGACATTAAAGAAAGCGAGTTAATAAAAGCATGGTAATATGAAGTGTCAATCATTTATTCACCTTTTAAACGTGTTCCTTTCATGTTAATTCGTATCATCACTTCTAAACGTATTGCTTTATAAAAATAAAAAAATATTTAGCACTTAGAACGCAAATTATTTTTTTCCCACATGCACGAGCCTTTTTTTTAATTTTCATTTTCAGAAAAATGTTTATATTATGCTTAGGAATTGCTAACACACACCACCCTCCAATTTCTCTGATACAAAAAACTTTTTTTTGTTTTATTTCTACTAACCGCAAGTGTTTGTTTTTTTGTACTTGCATAAAATTAGCTTTAAATTCAAAACAGTTGCTTTAGGGTTACACCTTATTCTTTAGTCGCTAGATCTGAAATAAGTCGCCAATCTGGAAATGATGTATGCTATTAGTCGTCATATCTGGAAATGGTACATGGAACAAGTCGCCAAATTTAAAAATGATATATGCAATAAATCGCCAAATCTAGACGTTTTATCTGGAATTGTCGCCAAATCTGATTATCCTTATTCCTGGCGATTCTGAAAAGGACAATGGACAAAATTATGAAATTATTGTATTGTCATCAGTCCTTGACAAGTGTGCGAAATTTCGAATGAATCCGATCTTTTTAAGTGGGTAAAAATCGAGTTCTAAGATTCCGTTACATGCAAGTGAAACTTATAAAAGCGTGTTAATAAATTAAATGTAAAAAAACTTTTTTAAGAACAAGCTTTTATTTAAACGCGCTAAAAAGAATAAAATAAACTTTTCCTTTAAAACTTTTTTTACTATCAACTTATAACGTCATTACACAATTTATATGATATAAAAGCTTGTCGCAATATTTAAGTACTCATATTTACTTAGTTTGAATTTTTAAAAACCAAAATCAATCAGGTCAAGTTATTTATTTTACTTGTTTATCTACACAAGTAAATCTCGCGACAAGCTTTTATATCATATAAATTGTGTAATGACGTTATAAGTTGATAGCAAAAAAAGTTTTAAAGGAAAAGTTTATTTTATTCTTTTTAGCGCGTTTAAATAAAAGCTTGTTCTTAAAAAAGTTTTTTTACATTTAATTTATTTTTTACTTTTTAGTTATCGCTGGACAGGTTTCTCAGCCTGTTCAACTCATTGAACGCTGGTTCGCCATCCCTGGTTTAGCTGAATTAATTCTCGCAAAATGGTATTAGACTAAAAACACAATTTTTTTAAATCCGTAATTTTTAAGCAATTTTTTCAATCTTCATGCAGATTTTGGCTAACATTGTTCTACACACGAAAAAAAAGGTTTAGTGAGATTATCTTCATAAATGACAAAGTTATTAAATGTTTAATTAAAATTTTGACTTTTTTTGAAAAACTTAAAGAATATATTATTTATTTGAAATTTTTTGCAGATAAGGGATGTATTTCTCTAACATATTAGAAGAAATTTTAATTGTTTATTAAAAACTTCAAAAGGCATTTAAATATTTGTATTAATCAATAAAATGCTTAAGACTAAAAACGCATTTTGTAATCAAAAAAGAAAGTTTTATCAAATAATGATAATTTTTTGGACATTGAATATCTTCTACGTAAGAATCTATTCTTTTTAAATTGCTCAGATCATCTTTAGAAA
>BMAO01003502.1:0-17479 GCA_019973975.1 Trichonephila clavata
AGATGTACTCGACCGTTATGACGTCAGAGGGTGTCATGGTCTGCAGGCACTTTCTAAAATTAATCATAAAAATTAATATAATCACCAAGATTAACCTCTTAATACTTGGCCAGATAAAGTGTGAAAGCTTTTTCATCTTCCATGTCTCAGGAATAAATGAAGCAGAGAGCGTCTGAGCCCTGCTTTTATAGTCGAGAGAAGGAGGAGGGGTCTTCTGATTGGCCGATTGTTTTGATAAGGATTCCCAAAGATGAAAGGTGGTCGCCTTTCAAGAGGCAAAGGTCCATGTGATTACCCAACCTTGGCATATAAAGTGTATAAAAAAAGGGGAGTTTGGGCCAAAGCCCATACTCCCCTTCTTTTGGTAGGAAAGAAAACAGACGCATTATTACAAAAAAAACAATTATTTATTAACATTCTTAACAGGATGTTGTTGAAGGATGAATCGACACATACCGCATTTCAACATAGGATGATGGTCAGGCACAAACAAAACAATGCTATGGGTTGGTTGAGCAGGGGTCTTTGGTTGGATGGCGAGTTTTTTATTGGGCAAGAAGGGTGATCGTTCCAAGAGTCTCTTGCCAAGCTCCAGGTGGGAAGAATATGTCTGGGTACTCTTGTTGCATCGAGTCATCAGAGGTGGAGTAGGCAGGCGTGATGTCACCTCGACATGGGCTCCAGTCATCAAAAGAGAGGGATCCACCATCTCCAAAGGTGTGTCTGGTCTCTCGGGTAAGGATTCCACAAGTCTTTCAGCAGGGGGTGTAGGAATTTTGTCAGCTGATTGTTCTACAGGTGTAGAGGCACTTTCAAGAAGTGGTGTAGGAATTGTCTCAGGTTCATCTGTAGCACGTTCCTGAGGAGGCTCCAATTTTACACCAGCATTCAAAAACGCAATCTCCAAAGGTGTCTTGGGAGCGTTTGGAGATTGCATCTGACGCATGTCCTGCACCTTTTGGATAAAGTCTTGGATCCATTTCCTCACCAAGATGGAATCGGGGATGGGAGAGTCTTGAACTTTCAAGACGGGTGAGGTTTTGTAGCTTTCCACAAAGAGCTTGCCTGGATTCTCTACCAAAGCAAAGCCAATTTGGAGACTGGAGGCAAAACTAGCGGCCAATGACGAGAGTTCGGCATTCAAAATGTTAAAGACAACATCGGGAGTCACGAGTTTAGACTTTTCAGTCATGATTGGATAGCGTTTGTAGAGCGGTAGCACATCCTTGCCTTGAATGACCAGGTTGTCGAAATGTTTGGAAAATTCATACACTTTGGATCGACCCAAGAGAGCTCCAACGTCGACCAGTCGAAAGTAGAGCTTGCCATCTTGTCCCACCATGGCAGCCAATGGATAGTGTTGATGGGGTAAAAGCAGTTTGAACCACATGTCGTCTCGAGGAAACACTGAGCGTGTGTGAGGTTCAACGGAAAGCTGCGGAGCTTTTATACTCTTTATCTGAAAAAAAAAATTTGATAACATTGACTTGACAACATTGTCTTAAAAATTTTTTTTGTGTGTAGAATACAATGTCGACTGTTTTTTTACACACATTTTATTTTACTCTTTACTTATTCATTTTTATGTTTCAAACACCAACACACCTTATATATTTGTTTCACCTTTAGAAATTGTTTGTTTGAAAAGATACAATGAAAATATTTTTATTTTTGTAAATATCCCAAAGCTGCATTCACTTTTTCCATTTCCAAAACTTTTTTTTATGTTGGAATTAACACACACCCTTGTTTTGTTTCGTTTGTTTGAAAAGATACAATGTGTTTATTTACATGTTCCAACACATCTTTAACCTTTGGTGTGTTCCAACACACCTTTAATCTTTGGTGTGTATTCCAACACACCTTATATATTTGTTTCACCTTTAGAAATTGTTTGTTTGAAAAGATACAATGAAAATATTTTTATTTTTGTAAATATACCAAAACTGCATTCACTTTTGCATTTCCAACACAATTTATGTTGGAATTAACACACACCCTTGTTTTGTTTCGTTTGTTTGAAAAGATACAATGTGTTTATTTACATGTTCCAACACATCTTTAACCTTTGGTGTGTTCCAACACACCTTTAATCTTTGGTGTGTTCCAACACACCTTTAATCTTTGGTGTGTTCCAACACACCTTTAATCTTTGGTGTGTATTTCAACACACCTTATATATTTGCTTCACCTTTAGAAATTGTTTGTTTGAAAAGACACAATGTGTTTTTTACTTACACCATTTCCATTTGTTTCAGGAAAAATCCACCCCATTGTATTATTTGTTTCAACCAATGTTGGAGGATGTAACACGAAATTAGAGTTTTGTATGAGAATGTGCAATGTGCAATAAGACGGAAGCGGATTTCAGTAAAATATAGTTTGCATTAAGTGTAACAAGACGGAAGCGGTCTTTAATGAAAATAATTTGCATTAAGTGCAATAAGACGGAAGCGGATTTCGGTAAAATATAGTTTGCATTAAGTGGAACGAGACGGAAGCGGATTTCGGTAAAATATAGTTTGCATTAAGTGCAACAAGACGGAAGCGGTCTTTAATGAAAATAATATGCATTAAGTGCAATAAGACGGAAGCGGATTTCGGTAAAATATAGTTTGCATTAAGTGCAACAAAAGAACATATTAAATACATAATATTTCTCAAGAACATGATATGTTTTATTTCAAAATTATTTTAATGAAACCATAATACCATTTGCATTTGTAAAAGTTTGTTTTGTTTGACATCATAATACCATTTTGTTTGTAACACCATTTGTATTTCTAACACTAATTTGTTTGAAATACCATTTTATTTTGTTTGAAACCATAGTACCAATTTGTTTGAAATATCATTTTGTTTTGTTTGAAACACCATTTTGTTTGAAACCATAATATCATTTGTACACATCATTTTGTTTTGCTTGAAACCATTTGTACACACCATTTTATTTGACACGACTGTGTAAGATGCCTCGGGCGGGAGGACTTTTACGAAAATTCTAGCGCGTATGCATGTAATAGAAGTGTTTTAAGGATAGAAGCCAGCAGAAAATAAAAGCAGAGCAAGCCTATCGAGTGCTTTTTTCCGAGTCGCCAACGGTTGTCTCGGCAAAGCACCACAGTATAAAAATACCAGCGAGGAGGTCCATGAACCGAGCCCTCCTCCCCGAAAGGAAGTATCAGGAGCCGGGCATAGCTGAAAGATTCAGCACCTGCATGCCACGTCGTGGGGGCATTTCACAGCCGGAATCCTGAATTTTTTACGCGGTTCACTCATAAAAAATGCAAAAAAATTCAAGCTGGAACATCCTGCCACTGCATCAAGTTTAGTATTCTTCGCACACTCTCTCCACATGCCTTAAAGCACGGGATTCGACTGAAGTGTGACTGACTAATAATCAAAACATTTATTTAAATAATCTTCACACAATCTCTCGACGTGTCCTAAAGCACGGGGTTCAGTCGAGTTTGACTGCCACTTTGAGTGTGACTCACTATCTAAAAGCAGCAATGCAAAAGCAATGGGCTTGGTCATCACGACCTTTCAAATCCTTGGAGCCTTCGTCAGAGTTAATCACCAGTTATGCCAATATACTTTTGAGACACACACCCAGCGACCAAATAATTGGATTCGTACTCCTTTCCTACTTGCTGCACGTTACAGGGGTTCATACATCAGAAGTATGGATCCATACAGGACACTGGAACTATGCCATCAACACCCTAGTGCAGCGTTCGTAGAGGAATTACATCTGGGTAGCGTTCTTACTCCCGTAAGAATTTTCAAAAATTAATCACTCTTTCAGGCAAGGAGAAAAAGCCCACGAAAGGAAACAAAATCCTTTTGAAGGATGAATTAAAAGACTTCAATGCTCTTTCTGTTATCACCGTTGAGTTTCCAGAGCAGAGAAGATAAAGAATAAGCTTTACTTACCGAAGGTAGCATCATCAACTTCGACAGTCAAAGGCAGACTGCGAGATTTCGAGCTCGCGATCGGCTTATAAAGGACGATTGACCAATCAGATTCAAGTGAAGTCACGCGAGTGCGCAATAGAATATTAAAGGACGTGTTTTTTTCAGTGTATAATGCTATGGAAAATTTAAATCCCCGTCATACAATGTGCATTTCAAGTTTATAGGTGCCATAGGAACCCAGGAAAGTGCCTCTGAATTGTGTTTTTTCACTCATTGCAGACCCTCCTATGGGGGGTATACCCAAGAATTGCACATTGTTTGACGGTGAATTTAAATCCCCGTCATACAATGTGCATTTCAAGTTTATAGGTGCCATAGGAAAACAGGAAATTGGCTCTGAATTTTGTTTTTTTTCACTCATTGCAGACCCTCCTATGGGGGGTAAGGCAAAAGCGTGTAGAGTGTTGCCTTCTACTGGCTCGTCTCTTTCATTTGACATATTGCAAAAGCTTATCGTCTCCATAGAAGCCGAGATAGGTTCAAGACAAGGTTACACCTGTTTTTTAACCCTAGAGACTTTCCTATGGGGGTAGGGTCTTGTAAGGGGTATCATTGGAAAGAGCTTGTCATTCCAAACAGATGGATGGGTTACTCGACTACCTTAGGGGCGTTGGGGCTGAGCAAGGTCCCTTTTTATTGTCGATACGTTTTGGAGCCTAGGATCCAAACCCGGTACCCAATGTCCATATCCATAGCATCACACGATAGGAGATTTTATGTTCTATCCAACAACGTAAACAGTTTGAAAATCGGACCTTTAGATGAAGAGAAAATCTAAAACAGGCCAAAACGGCCTTTTTTAGCCTAGTTCCTCAACCAGGGGGTCTAGATCCAAACCAAAAATATCATTGTAATCTACAAACGATTCTGAATCTTTTGAGGGGTCACACGTCTATAAAGGCCCCATAGAAACCGAGATATCGCGACTTCCGGTTCACCAGGGGGGTCCCCATGACCCGCCAGGGAAAAAGTTTGGACCCGATCCGACCGTAATTTACCGAGATACAAGGTTTGAACCTGATTCCATAGCATTATACACTGAAAAAAACATTTACACTGAAAAAAACACAAGTCCTTTAATATTCTATTGCGCATGCGCGTGAGATCACTTGAATCTGATTGGTCAATCGTCCTTTATAAGCCGATCGCGAGCTCGAAATCTCGCAGTCTGCCTCTGACTGTCGAAGTTGATGATGCTACCTCCGGTAAGTAAAGCTTATTCTTTATCTTCTCTGCTCTGGAAACTCAACGGTGATAACAGAAAGAGCATTGAAGTCTTTTAATTTATCCTTCAAAAGGATTTTGTTTCCTTTCGTGGGCTTTTTCTCCTTGCCTGAAAGAGTGATTAATTTTTGCCAATTCTTACGGGAGTAAGAACGCTACCCAGATGTAATTCCTCTACGAACGCGGCACTAGGGTGTTGATGGCATAGTTCCAGTGTCCTGTATGGATCCATACTTCTGATGTATGAACCCCTGTAACGTGCAGCAAGTAGGAAAGGAGTACGAATCCAATTATTTGGTCGCTGGGTGTGTGTCTCAAAAGTATATTGGCATAACTGGTGATTAACTCTGACGAAGGCTCCAAGGATTTGAAAGGTCGTGATGACCAAGCCCATTGCTTTTGCATTGCTGCTTTTAGATAGTGAGTCACACTCAAAGTGGCAGTCAAACTCGACTGAATCCCGTGCTTTAGGGCACGTCGAGAGAGTGTGTGAAGATTATTTAAATAAATGTTTTGATTATTAGCCAGTCACACTTCAGTCGAATCCCGTGCTTTAAGGCATGTGGAGAGAGTGTGTGAAGAATACTAAACTTGATGCAGTGGCAGGATGTTCCAGCTTGGATTTTTTTGCATTTTTTATGAGTGAACCGCGTAAACAAATTCAGGATTCCGGCTGTGAAATGCCCCTACGACGTGGCATGCAGGTGCTGAATCTTTCAGCTATGCCCGGCTCCTGATACTTCCTTTCGGGGAAGAGGGCTCGGTTCATGGCCTCCTGGTATTTGTGGTGCTTTGCCGAGACAACCGTTGGCGACTCGGAAAAAGCACTCGATAGGGCTTGCTCTGCTTTTATTTTGCTGCTCTATCCTTAAACATTCTATACATGCATACGCGCTAGAATTTTCGTAAAAGTCCTAACGCCCGAGACATCTTACACATTCGAGTCAAAATGATGTTATGGTTAAAAATATTTTGCTGCTCTATCCTTAAACATTCTTTATGCACTTTTGCAAACAGAGACAGAGGAGAGAAACCATTCCCTTTTTAAGTGTATATATGTGTTTCTTTTCAGGTGCTGGAAGCAAGAAATAAAATTCAGGTAAATTATTTGAATAATCACTCTGGCGGTCTGGAGTTTTGGGCGGTTTCCTCCAGATGTAACGTGGATACGCGCTAGAATTTTCGTAAAAGTCCTCCCGCCCGAGGCATCTTACACAGTCGTGTCAAATAAAATGGTGAGTACAAATGGTTTCAAGCAAAACAAAATGATGTGTACAAATGATATTATGGTTTCAAACAAAATGGTGTTTCAAACAAAACAAAATGGTATTTCAAACAAATTGGTACTATGATTTCAAACAAAATAAAATGGTATTTCAAACAAATTAGTGTTAGAAATACAAATGGTGTTACAAACAAAATGGTATTATGATGTCAAACAAAACAAACTTTTACAAATGCAAATGGTATTATGGTTTCATTAAAATAATTTTGAAATAAAACATATCATGTTCTTGAGAAATATTATGTATTTAATATGTTCTTTTGTTGCACTTAATGCAAACTATATTTTACCGAAATCCGCTTCCGTCTTATTGCACTTAATGCATATTATTTTCATTAAAGACCGCTTCCGTCTTGTTGCACTTAATGCAAACTATATTTTACCGAAATCCGCTTCCGTCTTATTGCACTTAATGCAAATTATTTTCATTAAAGACCGCTTCCGTCTTGTTACACTTAATGCAAACTATATTTTACCGAAATCCTCTTCCGTCTTATTGCACTTAAAGCAAATTATTTTCATTAAAGACCGCTTCCGTCTTGTTACACTTAATGCAAACTATATTTTACTGAAATCCGCTTCCGTCTTATTGCACATTGCACATTCTCATACAAAACTCTAATTTCGTGTTACATCCTCCAACATTGGTTGAAACAAATAATACGATGGGGTGGATTTTTCCTGAAACAAATGGAAATGGTGTAAGTAAAAAACACATTGTGTCTTTTTAAACAAACAATTTCTAAAGGTGAAGCAAATATATAA
The DNA here is from genome assembly GCA_019973975.1 of Trichonephila clavata. NCBI lineage: Eukaryota > Metazoa > Arthropoda > Arachnida > Araneae > Nephilidae > Trichonephila > Trichonephila clavata. The sequence goes on from BMAO01003502.1 coordinate 7,253, forward strand.
GGTGTGTTGAAATACACACCAAAGATTAAAGGTGTGTTGGAACACACCAAAGATTAAAGGTGTGTTGGAACACACCAAAGGTTAAAGATGTGTTGGAACATGTAAATAAACACATTGTATCTTTTCAAACAAACGAAACAAAACAAGGGTGTGTGTTAATTCCAACATAAAAAAAAGTTTTGGAAATGGAAAAAGTGAATGCAGCTTTGGGATATTTACAAAAATAAAAATATTTTCATTGTATCTTTTCAAACAAACAATTTCTAAAGGTGAAACATATATATAAGGTGTGTTGGTGTTTGAAACATAAAAATGAATAAGTAAATAGTAAATAAAAATGTGTGTAAAAAAAACAGTCGACATTGTATGCTACACACAAAAAAAATTTTTTAAGACAATGTTGTCCAGTCAATGTTATCAAAATTTTATTTTTTTTTCAGATAAAGAGTATAAAAGCTCCGCAGCTTTCAGTTGAACCTCACACACGCTCAGTGTTACCTCGAGACGACATGTGGTTCAAACTGCTTTTACCCCATCAACACTATCCATTGGCTGCCATGGTGGGACAAGATGGAGCGTTGGAGCTCTCTTGGGTCGATCCAAAGTGTATGAATTTTCCAAACATTTCGACAACCTGGTCATTCAAGGCAAGGATGTGCTACCGCTCTACAAACGCTATCCAATCATGACTGAAAAGTCTAAACTCTGTGACTCCCGATGTTGTCTTTAACATTTTGAATGCCGAACTCTCGTCATTGGCCGCTAGTTTTGCCTCCAGTCTCCAAATTGGCTTTGCTTTGGTAGAGAATCCAGGCAAGCTCTTTGTGGAAAGCTACAAAACCTCACCCGTCTTGAAAGTTCAAGACTCTCCCATCCCCGATTCCATCTTGGTGAGGAAATGGATCCAAGACTTTATCCAAAAGGTGCAGGACATGCGTCGATGCAATCTCCAAACGCTCCCAAGACACCTTTGGAGATTGCGTTTTTGAATGCTGGTGTAAAATTGGAACCTCCTCAGGAACGTGCTACAGCTGAACCTGAGACAATTCCTACACCACTTGTTGAAAGTGCCTCTACACCTGTAGAACAATCAGCTGACAAAATTCCTACACCCTCTGCTGAAAGACTTGTGGAATTCTTACCCGAGAGACCAGACACACCTTTGGAGATGGTGGATCCCTCTCTTTTGATGACTGGAGCCCATGTCGAGGTGACATCACGCCTGCCTACTCCACCTCTGATGACTCGATGCAACAAGAGTACCCAGACATATTCTTCCCACCTGGAGCTTGGCAAGAGACTTTTGGAACGATCACCCTTCTTGCCCAATAAAAAACTCGCCATCCAACCAAAGACCCCTGCTCAACCAACCCATAGCATTGTTTTGTTTGTGCCTGACCATCATCCTATGTTGAAATGCGGTATGTGTCGATTCATCCTTCAACTTCATCCTGTAAAGAATGTTAATAAATAATTGTTTTTATTGTAATAATGCGTCTGTTTTCTCTCCTACCAAAAGAAGGGGAGTTTGGGCCAAAGCCCAAACTCCCCTTTTTTTATACACTTTATATGCCAAGGTTGGGTAATCACATGGACCTTTGCCTCTTGAAAGGCGACCCCCTTTCATCTTTGGGAATCCTTATCAAAACAATCGGCCAATCAGAAGCCCCCTCCTCCTTCTCTCGACTATAAAAGCAGGGCTCAGACGCTCTCTGCTTCATTTATTCCTGAGACATGGAAGATGAAAAAGCTTTCACACTTTATCTGGCCAAGTATTAAGAGGTTAATCTTGGTGATTATATTAATTTTATGATTAATTTTAGAAAGTGCCTGCAGACCATGACACCCTCTGACGTCATAACGGTCGAGTACATCTCCGATGTAACCGTTGCTGAACTGCTGCGAAAGGTGTTGCCCAATTACGAGCCCCGTGACCTGCCCACGTTTGAATGTGTTTTGTATGCTGAACCGGCCCACCTGCACAGCGATTACCTGGAACAGGAGGCTGCCAAAGGAAAAGGGGCCTTTCTACAAGCCCTTTGGACTAGTTTGGCGAAACCAAAACTGTATCGGTTGGCCTACAAGGCATGGCGAAGACACGGTTTCCAACACCTGACCACCTGGACCCACTTGGCTCAAGCAGTGTTAGATGGGTGCTATGGATTGAAATGGCCAGAGAGCGTGTTCCAAGTACCAGATTCATGTCCCATCTGTCTGAGTCCCATGCACTGGCCAGAAAGAACGCATTGTGGGAACCTGTTCCACATGCGGTGCTTGTTACAACACTTGGACGTCCAAAACACCTGTCCTCTCTGCAGGGCACCCAATCCATTGAGAGCATCCGACCTTTAAAGGTAGACATTGTGTTGAGCCCCAGAAAAATGGGAGAATGATTGCTGGAAAGGAGCATAGCTCGGGACGAGCAACCATTCTCCCATTTTTTTGGGTCAATAAATATGCCAAGGTTGGAACCTATGGAATGAGACACTTGCAAAAAATGATGCTACCCTCTCTCAAAAATAATACATTTGCTAGCAGCACAAGTCTCTTTTCTAGCCAAGGTTGGAACCTATTGAATTGTATACTTACGAAACATTTAAACTCTCACAAAATAATACTTTGGCTAGCAGCATAAGTCGCTTTTCAAGCCAAGGTTGAATCGAAAGTATTACTCTCATGAATCCTTTTTAATTCCTACTTTTGCTAGCAGCATAAGTCTCTTTTCAAGCCAAGGTTGAATTAAAAGTCCTACTCATCAATCCTTTTTAAATCCTACCATCCTTGAAATTCCATATCAGTTGCATCGCCCAATCAGAAGCCTTCTCCCTGCTATAAAAGCGAGGCACTCGAGGCGAGAGAGCTCATTCATTCCTCAGGATGCGAGACGATTTAGCGTTTGCACACTGCCTGGTCAAGTATTCATCCCCCGATTTCGGGGACTTTGCTACCTTTTTAAAAGAACTCCGGAATCGTCTGAATGCTTTACCCATTCCAGAGGTGTTGACGGTGCAGGCCTTTCGACGCCATTTCCACGACCTGGATGCCTTGTGCAACGTTCTCTGTCCTTCGGGGGAATCTGGAAAATTGCGCTCTCTCCCCTTTCTCTGCGCTGTCGAACCTTTCAAATCCGAGGACCTTGTGCTCCACAAGATGGCTGAAAGGGGTCACGGCGCCTACATTCGAGGCATTTGGACAGAATGTATGAAACCCGATCTGTACCGAAAGGCGACCGTGGCCTGGTCTTATGGGGGCTCGCAGGCTTTGGAACAATGGGTGACGCTGGGTCATACGGCTCTGCAACTTTTGTTCAGTGCTCCCTTTCCAGATCCCGTGTTTGGAGTTCCTGAAAAATGTCCCATTTGCCTGGAGCCCATGCATTTCCCCCTCACGACCCAATGTGGACACACGTTTCATAGAGTGTGTTTGGAGCGGACCCAGAATACCACCTGCCCCCTGTGTAGGCAGACTGTTTGAACCTCGAGTGTCAAACCCCAAAAAATGGAAAGGATGTCCTTAGCACATCCTTTTCATTTTTTTGGGTCCCTCCTCTCACCAACGTTGGAAGGTTTGATGTGGAACTGTTGAGAGAATCATTTGTCCAATCTGCCATTGAAATGATTTTTTATGTTTTGCAAGAAACATTCATTTCACCTGTATTTTATTCATTTCACCTGTATTTTATTTATTTTACTTGTATTTTATTAACATATTTTTATTTTTGATTCATTTCTTCTTTTCATTTTCATCCTTTCACTCACCTTCTTATTTGATACATTATGAACTAGGAAACAAAAGGTTCCTTATTATACTGCTACTTGCTATAATGGGCCTGTTTTTTGGGCCTGTTTCAAACAGGTAAAGAGGCCTGTAAAAGGTCCTGTGGAGTGCTTTTCAGGTAAAAAAAACTCGAGAGGGCAAATAAAATGGAACCGTGTAGTAAGAATGTTTCAAACAGGTAAAGTGGCCTGTAAAAGGTCCTGTGGAGTGCCTTTCAGGTAAAAAAACTCGAGAGGGTAAATGAAATGGAACCGTGTTGTAAGAATGTTTCAAACAGGTAAAGAGGCCTGTAAAGGGTCATGTGGAGTGCTTGTTCAGGTAAAAAACTCGAGATGGGAAACAATATGGAACCGTGTAGTAAGAATGTTGAAGAAACAGTTGAAAGGGGGTACAAAGAACGAATCATGGAAGGAAAGCCAAACACGGGAGTTCTATCCAATGAATCCCATCCAACGGGGGACATGTCTGAGGCCCCACGTCTCCTTCCAAGGGCATCGCTCAAACGGAGAAACTCCAAGAGGGAAATTTAAACTGGGAAATTCAAAGAAGGAAACTCAAAGGGGTTAGGAAACGAGAACAGATCCACGATAAATAAGGTTAATGCTTGCTTATTACACAATCGTCTTCTTGTGACCGTGGAGACATGTTCAAATCCTCTACTTCATTTTACAGACATCTCAATAGATGCTCTGGCACGCTGGTAGAGTGTTCCAAATGTCTGGAGCAAATGACCGTGCGTCACTTTTATAAAAAACATGCGTCCCAAACACATAAGGTGGACGGTCGGAAGCAATGCATGTTTTGTTTCGGAAGAAAACAATGGCCTCATGGACAAAAGAATCGTCCTGAAAACATAAATCACATCACGTCGTGTTTGCAATGTTTCGTAGACGAGGTCAAGGTGGAAGAGGAGATTATGGAAGAGGAGAGGGGGGAGAAAGTGTGTGAATGTAGACACTTTCAACCCATGCCTCGGGAAATGCAGGGTCGTACCAAAGATAGATTGAGCGAATATGGTGGGTTTTATGATGCGTTGCTTGAAAAACCCGACATGTGGGAAGAGGGGATAGGAAAGGATGTGTGGGGAATGATTCAGCGTTATTTGAGGCAAGATTGGGTGTGGTTTCACATTATAGTAAAACAGGATGTGTTTGATACGTTTCGCCGGGAAATGGAAAAGATTCAAGATCAATGTGTCCTATTACTCTTTTGGTGTCTGTGTGATGGTGGGGGTACCCTACAGCATCGACACATGATTGTAGCATGTGAACAAGAGAGTGCGTTTGAAGACGTTTGGAAAGGAAAAGTTCGTTATGATTTTCCCAAGAGCGGTCATGCCAAAAAATGCGTCAAGATTAAAAATGCCTTTCATCTGGTGTGAACCATCGTCTACGTGAGTCAACCCAAATCGTCGTGTGACAAGGGTGAGATTCCTGAACAATTAAACAATCTGCAGAATGGATTGCATTTTCACATCAATCGACCCTTACACCCGCATAGTATTGCGTTTCTCTGTACCCTCTTTCCAGGGGGAATAGAAAAATTACTGTGGGAGCAGGTGGGCAGTAAAAATGTGTCGAATTGGGAAAAGTAAGCCAAGCGTGTACCGGACGCGTGGGGTCATTTGAAATGTGACGGGCTGGAAGTGTTTAAATTGTGTGATTCCCTTGCATCCGCGTTACGAGGAAACGGAGGAATTGACACCTGTGTATTTGAATCTATACGGTAACAAAAAATTGCATGTAAAGGAGGGAAACCATGGAGCCGAGTGTTCATTTCAACGCATTAAAGATGAAATGTACGTGTTGTCTCGTAAACAACAAAATATGATGAATGAGGTCAAGAAAACAAAACAAGCATGTGCCATGGACCACAAGGTGATATTAAGGTTGTGACGGGTGCTTACGCGTTTCACTAACCTTCTCTTATAAACTTTAAATTGTATTTATTTTGACCAATCCCCACTGAGAGCTGAAAGTGTGACTTATGCAAATAAGATAGTTTTGGGTTTAGCGAGTTCGAAAGAGATATAAAAGGGAGAAATGAAATGAAGAGTCGAGGATGACTAAGCGGTTTGATAGAGTAGAACTCCGTGTTTGGGATTGAAAAGTAAACTACGTGGTTGCTTAAGAAGGTGTTTCTAAGAGTTTAGTTTAATGAAGTGAAGTTTGATAGTGGGAAGAAGATTATTGAAAAAGATTCATTAACTGGGTTCAAACGTAATTGAAGATATCTTGGATTGCAGCTTCTTCATAAATTCTACTAGTTTCCAAGTTCCTTCCGAAGAAGATTTCAGGTCTGTAATTTTTGTAGTTTAGATTTAAATGTGTAGTTTGATTGTACGTGTTATTCCCCTCGTGATATCAGTTAGTATTCCGTCGTCCATAATTGAATTCTGATAGCACTCCATGATAATTTATTGTTCTTAAAGTTGATTATTAATTGTGAATTTCTATCCTAAAGGAATAATAAATAAGTGATTTATTATTTGAGTAGTCATTAATTATGAATCCTACATATCCAAACATAGATAATATGCAAGGGGTAATTAATATCCCTAGGGGTAGTGGGAGACTACGACACTGGCGCCCAAACAAAATACCGGAATTAAGAGCAGGTGCAGGATTTAGAGTTTTGCCGGAGTTATTTTTTTCGGGTAAAGAAAATGTGTCTGAGTTTATCAATAATATCGATGATAATATAGCTTACTATGAAATACCGGTGAATCTATCGTGTGCATATTTAAAAGGTCATTTAATTGGGAGAGCGTTAGACTGGTATGAGGTCATCGGCTTCGAGTGTGTAAATGAAGAAGCGACTGCATTTGCAACACTTAAAAAGAAATTATCAGATAGTTTTCCGGTAATACGGAATAAATCAGAGCTAGAAGCTCAGTTTTTTTCGTCAAAACAACGGAGAGGTCAAGCCCCGTCAGACTTTATTTTTCAGTTGTTGAAAATACATAAAACGCTCAATTTGAATTATGATGAGTTAAAATTGATTGATCACATAGTAATGCGACTAGAACCCCAAATAATGGATTATTTAGAAGTTCGAAACCCCACAACGAAAACTCAATTGATAGAGTTGGTAGACCGGTATGAGGAATGTCATAACTGCAGGGAAAATCAGTGTTCGAGTAATAATTTTGCTAGACGAAGTTGGGGTGTGAGTAGGAATCCTAAAGAAAGAAGGAATAATAGAAATTGGAGAGATACTGGAGTCGGAAATAGTCAAAATGATCAAAGAGGACTAGCCAGGGGTGCGAATAATTTTCCTCGTCGTAATTATCAAAATCAAGGATTCGAGGGTGGAAATCGATACAATCAGCCAAATCAGAGAACAGACCGGTATCAGAACCGTAGGATGGTGGTTAGGAAGGGACCTAATGATGATTCAGCAAAACAGAATTGGAGGCGTGTTGATTGCAACAGCGAAAGGCAAAGAAATGCCAATTTAAACTCTCAAAGAGATCGTATTGAGTCAAATCCTCCTAATAGAATTAGACTTAATTCATTGAGATTATCACCAGTTGAACTTCCGTATGTGCCGATTTTGTTGAATGATACTTTTTTAAAGCGCTCTGGGATACAGGTGCGGAAAAGTCATTTATTTCAGAAAAAACGTACCGGTCATATTTTTCTTTCTGTCCTTTAAAAAAATCGTTAGCTGAAGTAGTTACAGCTCAAGGGTCACAGTGCAGAAATTTAGGCACAGTTGAGTTGAAAATTAAAATAAGAGAATTTTCGAAATTATGGAAATTTTATGTGATTGCTGAGATGCAATATCCATGCATCCTGGGTGTTGATTTCATGTCACACGCGAAAATTAGTTTTGATTTCCTGTCTAAATCGTTAATCATTCCGGATTCGCAAACGGAAAAAGTGACAATTTTGGACGAACCGGTTCAAATAGATTTATATAACACTAAGTTAAATTCAAAACAAAAGCAAGAATTGCAGATTTTGTTTAAAGAATTTCATGGGTTGTTTTCGCTTAAGCCTGGTCTAACACATGTATTTTGTCATGAAATTGACACGGGGGATAGTCCTCCTGTTTTTTCGAGACCTTATCGCTATGACAGGGTCAAACAGGGTATAATCGACAACCATGTTCAGAAGATGTTGGATGATGGAACAATAGTTCCAACAACATCGCCCTACGCGTCTCCAGTTGTTTTATGTCGGAAGAAAAACGGGTTGCCATTAGATGACCCAGAAGCTTATAGGTTTGCAATAGATTATAGGAAGTTAAATGCGGTCACGAGATATCCGCGATATCCGCTACCAATAATTGATGATTTGATCACTAATATTCCGCACACCGAAATTATGACATCACTGGATTTACGCAGCGGATACTTTCAGATGGCAGTAGACCCAGAGATGTGCATAAGACGGCGTTTGTTACAAAAAATGGTACTTTTGCATTTACTCGCATGCCATTTGGCCTTTCGGGGGCAGCTCCAAATTTTCAAAGGGCCATTGAGATGATCCTCAGGCCAGTCCTCGGCCGTTTTGCCCATTGTTATATGGATGACATGATCATCGCGTCTCCATCTTTTGAAAGCCATGTAGAACACTTACGGGAAGTATTTAGATTATTGCAGGAGGCTGGTTTGACATTGAATCGCGAGAAATGTCATTTCGCGAGGGAACAATTACGTTATTTAGGTTTAGTTATTAATAAAGAAGGAGTTAAAAGAGATGAGGAAAAGGTAAAAGCAATTATTGAAATGAAGCCTCCGAAAACGGCAAAACAAATAGCAAAATTTTTAGGAATGACGGGTTGGTATCAAAAGTTTATTAAAAACTACGTAGACATGTGTGAACCCTTATATAATTTAAAACGAAAAAACTCTAAGTTCCGTTGGTCGGAATCAGCACAGGAAGCCTTTGATCGTATTAAGAAAGCACTGACAGAAGCTCCAGTGTTACAATTACCAGATTTTTCCCAGCCTTTTGAACTCTATACGGATGCGAGCTCAGTGGGGGTAGGAGCAGTATTGACACAGAATAATAGGCCTATAGCGTTTGCATCGAGAACTTTAAACCGAGCAGAAAGGAATTATACTGTGACGGAACGTGAATGTTTAGCTGTCATATATGGGCATTAAATAAATATCGCACGTATTTCGGATCCTTGCCGGTTAAAGTGATAACAGACCATGCTGCACTTACCAAATTAACGAAGGGAAAAAATTTGTCGTCTAGAATGATAAGGTGGACGCTTAAGTGGGCAAATTTTAATGTAGAATGGGAACATCGCCCAGGTACGCAAAATTTAGTGGCTGATATGTTGTCTAGAAACCCGTTAGAAAGTAATGAGGAACCAAAAGTGTCTTGTGCGGTGATTAGATCGTTAGTATTATCTTCTAGAGAACAGTTAAGAGAGGAACAGAGAAATGACCCGGAGCTAGGGCATATAATGAGGTTTTTGGAAAATCCGGACGATAGTTCTGTTAATGAATCGATCTGCAGAAATTGGTCCAATGACTTTAAAATCGTTGACGGTTTGCTATATTATGCAAAGTATACAACCACATTAGGTGAATTAAGGGTATTTATACCCAAAACATTACGTAAAGATGTTATGCGAGAATTTCATGACTCGCCTATGGCAGGTCATTTAGGCAAAAGAAAACCTACTTAAAATTAAAGGACGCGTGTTATTTTCCGTACATGAGGAAATACATTTATAAATATGTAGCAATCTGCGACCAATGCCAAAAAATTAATTATAAAAACGGATTACCAGCTGGTCAATTAATTCCCATAATAACGAATTTTCCGAATGAAATCGTATCTTTAGATTTGTTAGGCCCATACCCTGCAACTAGTCCAGAACGCTATAGATTTATTTTAGTAATTACAGATAATTTTTCTAAATGGGTTGAAATAGTTCCCTTAAGGAAAGCTTCGGCTAAAGCAATTGCCAATGCATTTTTTGAGAATTATATTGCGCGTTATGGAGCTCCTGTTAAATTAGTCACAGACAACGGCCCCCAAATGATATCTGAAGTTTTTGAGCAAGTATGTCGCAGATTGCACATAAAACACGTTAAAACTGTGGTATATCGTCCACAAGCTAATCAAACAGAAAGAGTTAATCGCACTCTTTTAAAAATGATTTCGAGTTTTGTTGCGGATAATCACACTAACTGGGATCCATTTCTGCAAGAGTTCGGTTATGCAATTAGGACAGCAGTACATGAGACAACGGGTAAAACACCGGCGGAATTATTTTTAGGTCGAAATTTAATCACCCCTTTTCAGAATTTAGTTATGGTAACTGATGGATCAGATTTAGCTTCTGGGAACATAGAAAGGTTGTTTGAGGAGGCTAGAATTCATACAAACCGCCAGCAAGAGAAGTGGGCGAAATATTATAATAAAAGAGCGTTGAAAATAATGTGAAAGTTGGTGATCTAGTATTAGTTCAAACTCACCC
>BMAO01003503.1:0-22729 GCA_019973975.1 Trichonephila clavata
TTGATTTCCACGTCAGTTGAATGTGTCTACGTGCCTCAGCATTTAAGACCGTTCTATTCTACCATTCTTTTTATCTATTTCGTTCTATCCGCCAGAATATGAATTATTGGCAACGAACCTCGTAATTTTGAACATCGGTCAAATTGTAATACCTGTCGGTTCCTGCTCGACTCTGAAACCCCTTGTCTACCTGTTACCCCGGCTAGGTGTGTGGGAGAAACTAAATGATCAGCGGACATGATTTCAAACGAATTAATTTATTGTTACCAAAATATCAATCAGACACAATAACAATCAAATTAAGGTAGGCGATTAAATAGTAGAGCGCGGAGGTGAGATTCTATAACACGGGGATACTACTACGGACCCTCAACTGAATCTACGATATCTTAAATAGGCCCAATATAAACTACGTCGCACACTAATAAGCTAACTTCTAATTAATCAAGCTCACGATACCTGTACTTTTTATGCATCGGATCCTACACAGGAATCTTGCAGGTGATCTTTATCGGAATCGATCAATGTCATTGGATTCACTGGTGTAATCCGTTTTCCTGGACAACTTCAAGTCTTCTTAATAATTCCACTCTCTTTCAATCTTCAACTAACAAACTAACTCGCATACTCTATGCTAACTCCTACTTGCCAACTCATAAACTCGCGAAAACAGAATTTATGTAATATACTACATTTACATAATTACGCTTTCATGGTCCGCGAAAGTTGGTTGAATTGAAATTGTTTTTCCCAGAAGAGTTCCCAAGGTATTAATATAGTCTCGGATAGATTCGTCACAAATGACAAGGAAGACACCTGAACTGGCACCCCTTCTCCTACCTTCCAGACCACGTCAATGGGAAGGCTTTGAGCCACGATTGATTTAACGTTTCCCAGCCTCTCTACACGGGTCTGTGTTGGCCCTAGAACCGAGTTTATGACACGCTAGTGACGAGTCGCAATCGTAATAATTACGCTACCGGTCTCTAGAGCGAATTTAGAAATTTCTCATGCAGTGTTATACGCTATCCATGAACTATAATTAAATAACGTAATAATTAGAAATATCCCGTCATTTTGACCTTCAGATAAATAAAGTTAGTTTTAACAATGCATTATCTCTGATCAATAATTTGTCAATTTAACATGGTTCAAAATTAAAAGTTCGTAGACAGTGGCCTTTGAGCAGCTTTTAAGACTGCATATATATATATATTTGAATAAAAATAGACTTCTGCTCTAAATAGCATAATTTCTCCTCTTAGAACTGGTTTCTATTGATAAAATTATTTAGCTTTAAATCATATATAATACATTGAAATTTCAACAGTCCTTCTTTAACGTATGTATCCCTAAGGAATGGGCTAATTTCTGAGGCTGGCGATAGCTAAGATAGCATTTTATCCGAAGTTCCCTCGAGCAATGTTTCCTCATTACTCTCGTGTATTCATGGAATAAACATGAGGAGCGTTTCGGTATGAGGTACATGCAAGTGTAAAAAGCGACACTATTATGTGTACTTTATTCAACTTAAAATACAATGTTTATTTATTAAGAGAAATTAATGGGAGTGAGCTTAAACCTACATATTTAATGATAGAAGACTGTTATGGTCGATAAGTGATCATGGGCTGGATTGTACTTCTTGAATTTTGAGTTAGAATCTAGATGTCATTTAAGGTCTCTAGTGTAGAGGGGCTTGAAACGCGTTTACATACATCCCTTCTACTCTGTGACCCAGCTAAAGGTGTGGAAGGAACTAAAGGATCATACGATAGGATGAATTCCGATTATTTTATTCGATTCAGTAATAGAGAGAGAGAGACGAGATTCGCGTTTGGGGAGAATATGTTCAATACTGCCGCTCTTCTCCCTTAATATTACTTACACAGAGCTTACGTATTTAATGACTGCATTATTAGTTAAAACACTCTAAAAATCAACTTACTTTAAGGTCACAGTACCTGAACTCATGCAGCCTTCTATTCATTCAAGTTGACTTTAACACTTCTGGCTAGCTATCTTATCATTTCTTGTTATCTAAACTTCTGGCTTTCTTACTTTTAGCTTACGTATACATTTCACTGTCAATTCACTTCAATTGAAATCTGCTCATACTTCACTAACTTTCAAACTCGCGAAGAAAGAATACATATATTAAACTTGATTTGCATATCACGTTTTCTTTTTTAGGAGAAGATTGGTAAAATTGCTGGCCCGAAAGAATACCCAAAAGGAGTTGTTGAAGGTCACGTATAGATCCGTCACTGGCTGATGCACGCAATATATACCGATGCTCAAATGTTTTACATAGAGATGCTGCGAAAACATGGAGAGTGAAGTACCAGATGAAGTTTCATTTTCACCGCGTGACTGTGGTTCACAATTACGAGTTTCATCCCCAATAGCTGTGTAATTTTATAGCACGACGTCAATAAGGAATCAATCAATGATTACACGAAATAGCATTGGCAAATAAGGATCATCATTCACTGATGTGCAAAACTTAACCTCGACTTAAATTTTTAGCAGATAGTCATGAAATTTCAGGAAAGGAGTTATTGCAATTAGTACAATAAACACGCAATTCAGCAGAAAGGTGATGCATATGCAAAAGTCAGGTACAAAACGTCATAGACGTTTTGACTATTCGCAAAACGCGTAGAGAAGCTCAAGACTAAGAAAGAATGGAGGAGCGGCTAAAGACATTTACTATGTCACGGAATTATACTTGTCCTTCCACTAATCCTCTTGGGAATTCTTTTGGTCCAGCATTTTTAACCAATCTCTCTCCTAAAAGAAGAAAACGTGATATGCGAATTAAGTTAAATATATATATTTATTCTTTGCGTGTTTGAGTTAGTGAATTGTGAGTAGATTAGAAGTGAAGGGAATTGGCAGTGAAGTGTATATGTAAACAAATCCAAGAAAGCCAGAAGTTTAGATAACAAGAAAGTGATAAGATTAGCTAACCAGAAGTGTTAAAGTCAACTGTAATTAAATAGAAGACTGCATGAGTTCAGGTATTGTGACCTTAAAGTAAGTTGATTTTTAGAGTGTTTAACTAATAATACATTCATTAAATACGCAAGCTCTGTGTAAAGTAAAATTAAAGGAGAGAAGAGCGGCAGTATTGAACATATTCTCCCCAAACGTGAATCTCGTTTCTCTCTGCTCTATTACTGAATTGAATTACCTTGTTTATAGTGTTATTTGTGTTTGAGTTGTTTATAGTCATAAATAAAATAATTGGATTTCATGATGTCATATAGTTCTTTAGTTCTTTCCACGCCTTTAGTTGGATCACAGGGTAGAAGGGATGTAAACGCGTTTCAACTACTAGTGCAAGTGAGTCCTTTCGTGAAATATGGCTAGAAGAAATCACCTAGAAGATTTTATGTGGGAATGAATTAGCGGAAAGCTGGAGGATGCATAACTGAAGAGTTCGGAATCAACAAAAGTGTCGTTTCGCATGCTTTGAAAGCCTTCCAAACCATAGGTACATCTGTTAGGAAGGTTCGAAGTGTCCGCACTTGGGAATAAACTGCAGTGGAAGACCGATATATCGTTCTTCAGGCAAAAAGAGTCCGATGCCGGTCTGCAAGAGTCATTGCTCAACAACTGTGCACAGCAACAGAGCGACACGTGTCACTGTTTACTCTGGCCAGAAGCCTTCAAAAAAAGTGACTTATTCGCTCACTGTCCTGAACGCTGCATCCCTTTAAAAGTTGCTCATTGACGACACCAATTAGAGTGGTGTATAAGATGCACAAAAACTGGACACCTCTTCAATGAAGTCGTGTTCTTTTTACGGATGAGAGACGTTTCAATGTCACAAGCAGTTCTCAAAGCCAGTTGATTTTGAAAAGAGGTTGTGACACGGTCTCATCCCATTAACATCACGGAAAGAGTTAATGAGTTAACATCACAAAGAGGAAAGAGTTAACATCATAAAAAAGTTACTAAATGTCTAACAAGCTTCTACGCTTAAATACTGTTTTTTCCCCTTCAAATTATGGATTAGTTGGCTTTTATTGCTTTTAAATTTTATTTTATTTTTTATTTTCGTTTTTGTGTTGGTGATAAAAACGTGAGAATCATATTTTAACTAATTCCGACTTAAAAATAACACGCTTTTATAATTTATAGTAGAGTGAGTGATTTGGGGGTTTATTGGCGCAAGAGCCCGATTTCGGCCTATACTGCGCCAAACATTTGTTTTAATAACTGTGGTCTAGACGGGAAGAGAGAAAGAAAGAATGAATTGAATGACAAGAAAGAGGGTCGAAAATAGAGAAGGGATCACTAGGGTACCCCGGGTTCGTGAAGCCCGTGTTTACCCAAAGACAGTAAACCCCGTGGGAAAAGGAAAAGATCACTAGGGCACCTCGGATTGTGACACCCGTACTCACCTAAAGATGGTGAGCTCCCTGAGGGGAAATTTATAGTAGAACCTGTCTGTTTAAATCTATTTTGACTTCCTACATCCGACAGGTTGCGGCGAGACATCGGAAAGAGATAATTGATCTTTAAGTTTACCCGTGTGCCACTATTATTCATAACTAATTCATTTTAGTAGATGATAATGCGTGACCTCACCGAGCTGTACTGGTTAAGAAATATCTTGAGGATCACAGTTTGGAGTGAACAGAATGGCAAGTTCAATCTCCAAATCTGAATGTGATTCAGAATAATTAAGATTACTTTGGCTGATGCGTGCGCACGCGTTACTGCTTTGAGTTCCTCTCCAATTCATTAAGTAAGCTGAAACAAGAGTTAATAAATGTTTGCGCTTCGTTTCTCATTTCGGAGTCTTGGGAAGTCAGTGAAACCGATGCATTATAGTAGTTAGGAGTGAACATATTCCTTAAAAGAACCCATTTTTTCAAATATTTTCACATTTTACCAAAATGTGATGCTCATTACTCTAAGAAAGGACTTTTCTGCTGGAAGTGGTTTAATCTATATATATAAAGGAGAAAAGCGACTCACTGACTGACTGACTAATCACGATATCTCCGGAACTATTCAACCTACAGACTTGAAATTTGGTAGACATGTTCCTTTCATAGAGTAGACATCAGCTAAGAACGGATTTTCCGAAATTCGAAACGCAAGGGGTATAAGGGGGTTAAGGGGCGTTATAAATAATTGCTTCCATGTTTAAACTACTTGATGTACAATCTTGAAATTGGGTAAGCAGATTCCTTTCAGAGAGTAGAGATCCGCTACAAAATGAGTTTGGTGAAAATCGACCTCCAAGTGGCGTTGCAGGGGCTTAGGGGGCGTTATAGATAATTATTCCATTTTTAAACTATTTGACGCACTGTCTTTAAATTTGATAAAATAGATTCCTTTCGTAGAATAATCACCAGTTACAAAACAGGTTTTGTGAAAACAGACTTCTAAGTGGCGTTGTGGGGGATTAAGGGGCGTAATAGATAAATATATCCGTTTTTAAACTACTTCACCTACCTGCTTGAAAATTGGTAGGTAAGTTTCTTTCATGGAGTAAATATCCACTACAAACGGGTTTTGGGAAAATTGACACATAAGGGGTGTTGCGGGGGCGGGGGTTTAAGGGGCGTTATAAATTCCGATTTTTAAGTTACTAGACGTACAGTCTAAAAACTTAGTAAGAAGATTCCTATTCATAGGGTAGAGATACGCTACAAAATGGGTTTCGTGGAAATTGCCCTCCAAGTGGCGTTGCGGGACTTAAGGGGCGTTATAGATAATTATTTCCATTTTTAAACTATTACACGCAGTCTTTATATTTGATAAATTGATTTCGTTCATAGAGTAGAGATCAGCTATAAGAAAGTTTTGTGAAAACAGTCCTCTAAGGGCGTTGCAGGGGATTAAGTGGCGTAATAAATAAATATTTTCGTTTTTAAACTACTTGACCTACCTGCTTGAAAATTGGTAGGTAAGTTTCTTTCCAGGAGTAAATATCCGCTACAAAATGGGTTTTGGGAAAATTGACTCCAAGGGGTGTTGCGGGGAGGGGGGTATTTAAGGGGCGTTATAAATTCCTATTTTTAAGTTATTAGACGTACAGTCTTGAAACTTAGTAAGCAGATTCCTCTCATAGGGTAGAGATATGCTACAAAATGGGTTTCGCGAAAATTGTCCCCAAGTGGCGTTGCGGGACTTAAGAGGCGTTACAGATAATTATTTCCATTTTTAAACTATTAGACGCACAGTCTTTATATTTGATAAATAGATTTATTTAATAGAGTCAGCTATAAGACGGTTTTGTGAAAACAGACTTCTAAGTGGCGTTGCGGGGTATAAGTGGCGTAATAGATAAATATTTTCGTTTTTAAACTACTTGACCTAGCTGCTTGAAAATTGGTAGAAATGTTTCTTTCATGGAGTAAATATCCGCTATAAAACGGGTTTGGAGAAAATTGACCCCCAAGGGGTGTTGCAGGGGGTTAAGGGCAGATATAAATAATTATTTCTATTTTTAAACCATTAGACTCACAGTCTTGAAATTTGGTAAGCAGATTCCTCTCATAGGATAGAAATACACTACAAAATGTGCTTTGTGAAAATCGACCCTTAGGTGGTGTTGCGGGGGTTCAAGGGGCGTTATTGATAATTTTTTTGCATTTTTAATTAATTGAACGCACAGTTTTCAAATTTTGCTAAGCAGATTCCTTTCATAGAGCGCAATTCCCCTACAAAATGGGTTTTGTGAAAAACAGACCCCGAAAGTGGCGTTGCGGGGGCTCAAGGGGCGTTATAGACAATTATCCCCATTTTTAAACTGTTAGACGTACAGTCTTGAAATTTGATAAGCAGATTCCTTTCGTAAAGTAGAGAACCGCTACAAAATGGGTTTTGCGAATATCAACTACCAAGTTTAATTTCGGGAGTTTAAGAGGCGTAATCGATAAATATTTCCATTTTTAAACTATTTGATCATCCTGCTTGAAAATTGGTAGGGCATGTTCCTTTCATGGAATAGAGTTCCTCTAACAAAGAGTAAAACGAAAATTGACCCCTAAGGATGTTTGCGAGGGGTCAAGAGGAGTTACAGAAAAAAATTAATGTTTTTAATTGTTAGACCCATATACGTGAAATTTGTTAAGCATGTTTCTTTTGTTGAATAGAGATCCACTAAGAATATATTTTAAGCAAATCAAGTTCTTAGGGGGGTGCAGGGGTTACTGGGACGTATTGACAAAAAAATACTTTTTTTCGAGCAACAAGGACTATAATAATGAAATTTTGGTTTGCATTTTTCTTTTGTTGAATTGAAATCCTCTAAGAGCTATTATTTTGGAAAACGGCTCTCAACGGGATTACGGGGATATTGAGAGTAAAACTTTTGTTTTCTTCTGTTAGATTTAGACTTGAAATTTGGCTTGCATGTTCAATTTACGGAGTAGAGATCCACCGAAAATTGGTTTTGCGGAAATCCACTTGGTTTTTGGGTTACGAAAGAGCAAATATCATTCTATACTTCAATTTTAGAGATTTTTAGAAAATACAAATTAAATGAGTTCTGCCCTTTTTTTGCGACAGTTAAAGGTATAAGTATATTTTTCATTACAATCGAATTCTTTAATGCTAGGACTTAGATATCAATAAATTTATACATATATATAAGCAGTAAAAATTTATAAAACATCATGAAATACCCAGCGAAGCGGGCGGGTAACAGCTAGTTGTAGTATAAATTCTGTTTGTATTAAACATTTACTAAGTTCTAAGTCCCAATCAACAAAAAACAGTTTGACAGACACTTTCTAAAATTCTGCGCTTCATTCATTTTCAAATGAATCACAGAAAAACTGGTAGTACCTTAAACATTGAAGCCCAGTGGCTGAGTGGTAGTGTATTACACTTCCACACCACAGATCCGGGGTTTCAAATCTCGGGCTGGGCAAGGCCGACTCAGCCTTTTATCACTTCAGTGGGTCGAACAATGAGTACCAAGATTGCTTGGGAACTGAACACTGGGGTTTCGCTTCAGGTTAACCACTTGATCGAAACTTCTGCACTTGCACTCCAGTACCTAAGGTCCCATAAACTGGGGATAGGCACAGTAGGCCTTGGCTCTCAAGGGCTGTTGCGCTACTGAGTTTCAGCACCTTATCCTTTAAAGATAGGTTTCTATTAAAATTAAATGCATCTTGCTTTCAAGTAATATCAGTTGTTTGTTTCCAATCCCTCAGAAAGATCCAGCGGTAGCTAGATCAGATCCATGATACCTTGAACTCTAGCGAAGTCAAGCATCAATAGAGGACTTGCTCAAACATCCACCAGAGCGAACCCCAAACAATCCAGGATGGGATCGGGGGATGCCGGCTTCAGATTGCATTTTTTGTGCAATGAGTGGACTTTGCGTCCTGAGTCGAATGTCATGTTTTTCAGATGTCCACTTATGAATCTTGAGATGGCCGTTAGTCATGTCTGTCACCTCCGAATTCTAACGCTCCTCCCGGGTCTTCCTGCTGAACCAAGGATAGGCAGGAGGGGTGAGCCAGTCTTGCCTGTGTGTTTTTTTTTCTTTGTAGAGATAATTTCTTTATATGTTAGTGTGTAGTCCCAGTTGGGAGGATCAGAACAACCTCTTTTAGCCAAGATGTCTGCAGCCTCGTTCCCTTGGATGTTAACATGGGAGGGAATCCACTGAATATGGACTTCCCTTCCCTTGGCTAGTTTTTAAAGATGGGCGATAATTTGTATGCCCACGAAATCGCATACATTGCTCCAGTCCAGTAGATAATGAATCCAACTCTGACTGTCACTAAGGACCAGAATGTCATTAGAATTAACGCCGTCAAGGATGGTCTTTTATCCTTCCTTTATGACAATTCATTTGCTTCTGAATACCGAGCAAGTAATATCTGTAGAAATAACTTACGTTAAATGTTTTTATAAAATAGTATAATCGGTAATTAGAAGATTAGTTATTTAAGTCGTTCTTTTAATCACGTAGAATATACTTGATTTTTATAAAACAAAGTTAAGATGTGTGTGTGTGGATTATTTTTTATTGATTTTAGTTTATAAGCTATGAGGGTGACTGATCTATTTTGCCATATTCATCAATTCCATACAATGAGTATTAATCGGAAGTTGAAAACGTTGATTCCAAAATTTCATAAGGAATTTTACAAAAATCTAATCACTATGGGTTCACGTTGCCCTTATGTAAAACTTTATACGATAAAACCTGAGATCTGAAGAAAAATTTCTCCATCTTAGACAGCATAAAAAATTATCTTTCCGAAATAATTTTTGCCACATATCGTATTTCTTATCAAAACAATGACATAAACGTCATTTGAAATAAGTTTGTTAGTTTTAATCACTTAGAAAAAATTACAAGAGCCTTTATGTTAGAAAATATATTTATATCTAGTCATTAAATTTCTACTTATTAAAATCTAATACTAAAATTTTAAATTTAAATTCAAAATGTTAAATTCAGCTTAAACAGCAAATTATTAATGTGGGAAATAATTAACCTCTTGAGACCCGAGAAGTAACTCCTCAATATATTTGTCAAATTTTCTTGGTGTGTACTTAAAATGGAACTTTTAAAAGGAAAAAAAATATAAAAAGGACATTTAAAAATTTTATTTATGTTAATTAAGTGGTACCCAAATGGGTATCGTGGAACTACATGCATATAATGTAACAATATTAAAGTAAAGAGTTATATCAGATACATAGTTTTTTTAAACTGTTATTTGTTATGGAATTCAAAGAAGCAATTCCTATTTTGTAAGCACGGATACAAGTCACATGTAATGCATCTCACTCTGGATTTTCCTGGGCATCCTGGAAAGCGACACTTCATTTGATTTTCTCTTTTTACATGTTATGGAAAGTGGCCAATTCGGTCATACCGTAGACCATTCACAGGCAAAGGAACAATTCGTTGATTTTTTTTCCCGTTGAGGTCTTTCCTGTACGGCTTCTTCAGAAACTTTTGCTTTTATTAAGCTCTCAGCTATCACAAGCTCGAAGTCTATCAAATGAAATCTATTTTTAGAGGAACTTTACATTGCTTCAATGACGAATATACATAATCCAAGCATTGCAGGTGGCCATATTCAAAAAATATGCAAAGACACGCATTGTCCATTTCTTGGTCTGTGTGGATATCCGGTAATATGAGATTAGTCTGTCCATCATATCAAAACCTCCCATGTAAGTATTATATGACCTTGCAATGGCAGGTTGTCTGACATCTGCTCTCTGTCTTTGTTCTTTCGCCCACCTCTTACAGCTGCCTTCAGGTTTGATACCAAATGCATTTGATAAAAGAAGAACAGATTTCTTGTCTTTCCATTTAACAAGACAAGCTTTTCTATCCTCGCGTCTTCGAGAAACTGATGAACCTCACTCCATACAAGTATCTTTTGGGAAGCTTTCGACGACACCATCAGTACGGTCGGCCAGTTAAATATACGTTTCTACTCACGAGGTAATTTAAAATTGCTAGTCCTGTAAAATATCTGTCGGTGAATAAATGGGTTACTTTGCTGCTGGTATAGTACCAACCAAATGTTTCACAACTACTCCTCCCAAACCATATAATTGCTAGTCTTCAACTGGAACTGTATCAGCTCCTGTGTAAATTAAAAAAATCCAAACAAGCCCATCTGGTGCAGCAAGTACAATTTTTTTTTAATCCTACAGGGTTTGGCTTCGATGGTAAGTATTGTCTCATAGGGCATCTGCCAGAGAACGGCATCATGTGTTCATCAATTGACAGACATTCTGTTCGAGGAAGTTTCAAACAGGCATTTCTAAAAACTTCTAATATCAGAAGCGCTTTCTGGAATATTTTCAAAGTATGTATCATTAATATCGGAAAGTTCACCATCACTTTGTACAAGCTATTCTTGGATTTACTAAAAAAAATGAAAACCATACATAGCGTCGCCGCTCTACTTTGATTCCAAGGTACCCAATCGGGTACTTTTGTTTCAAAGTGAAAGAAATCGTAAATAATCACAAAGTAAATTTCTAAAAATGCATGTAGAATAAAGCTTATACACTTCTTAGTTGCAAAAAACAGTAAAAACCTAACTATTATATTTATTAATATTAAAAAAATGAATCAACTTCCCAGTAGCTGGTTGAGTCACCATTTTCTTCAGTTTCTCTACTTTAAAGCTGTATGAATCATTTTGTCTTCAGTGTGATGCTGACATCTCTTAGCAGGCTTTAAATTGGAGTTTTGCCCAATTGGGTATTCTGGGACTTAAGTCGAATAAGCCTTTTTTATTGGAATAAATGCTAATCTACGAAAGTCCCCAAATGGGTACCGAGGGTCCCAAGAGGTTAAGAAGGCATCACTCTTTTCGTTGCATCGAGTCAGGAACTGTAGAGTCTTTGCCTTAACTTTTCAATCTCAGCTGCTTTGTCATAGAATCGAGCACACCGTTTTCAGAATTTCAGCTTTCGGACATAATCTCGTATGGAAGTGGTCTGTGAATTTGAGGAAATTCCAAGGCAAGTGCCGTTATGGAGTAACGTCTACTCTCCATTGTTTTTGCATTAACAGCTGCATTTAAATCATCATTAATCAGAGATGGCAGCCCTCTTCTTTCATTATCGAGCACGATCTTCTCTAAATTACCGCATCTACGTTTTTGTTCATGGAATCACTCACGGCATTGGATCTGTATACTTCACAAATTTGACTGTGAATTTCCCAAACTTTGATGTCCATTGGTTTGAGAAATCGGATGATTATCCATATCTTTTGCATTCCGCGGAATATTTGATAGTTTTATATATAATTAGTTTAAACTCTTACTAAATGAGTGCTGCATAAGTCACCCATCTGAAAACACCTTCCCTCAGTTCCCAATAACTCAGCAAAAAGAACACGCAAGCTTGAACAAACGAACATAGATGTGTGACCGGTTCAATCCGTGGGTCTACCCACTAATCCACTTGGGGGGAATTAACCTCTAACTTTGATTTAAGTTTAAAAAAAGCTTTCTGTAGAGATGACTTGATTTTATGCCAATGAAAATGATATTTAAACCCTGCCAATAGATGTATTAGGTTAATAGTGAAAAGTTAACAGTGGAACGTGCTTTATGAATAGATAGCCATTCAAATTTAGCGTCCGTTCAGAGCAGTGGGAAGAATATAGGAATGAATTTGTATAAAGCTGTCCTAGTTCAGGAAGGAGTTGTCAAATGAATTACAAGCGGATCAAGACATAAGTTATTATGGACAATCTTATAAGTTAAATTAAGATTGCTTCCAAATTTATTGAATTAGTTGCAAATTACTTATAAAGATCATCTAGACTACCCTAATAATTCAGATAAAATGTTGCCAGCAATACATTTTTTATACCTTTCTTATTTTTCGTACATAAAACATAAACTGAATATTCTTCTGCGTAGTTTCTTCACATCTGTTCTTCAACAGTGTTGCCATCTTAAGGTCGAAGTACAAACATTAGTGTTGCTACAATTCTGTCTACGCTTATCTCGTTAATAATATAAAAAAGAATACTATTAATAAGATATTTTTTACAAAATCAAATTTATTCTAACCCTTAGGCCAGACTTTATAAAATGTTATCTTGTTTTCGAAAAAAAAATTATGTGTGAATATCTCCTGATAGTAAAACACTGAACGTTCGTAAAAGTTGTGTTAAGGATTCAATTTCATAAACAAAAAAAAAGATTAATAATTTATGTTGAAGAAACCTTATGCACTGATTTATTCTTTTATAATTAATGAAATTACTGACACATTTTTGAACTGTACTTAAAAGAATGTACTTTTTGAAAGCAAGTGAATTTTTTAAAATGGAAGTCTCCTTGGAAATCTGAAAAAAAATGTACGTTTTTGTTCAAAATTATTCAAGAAAGTTTGGGATAAAAAGTAAAATGAGATCCTTTGCTCCGAATAAGGAGAAACCTTATTTAAACTAAATGTTTTACCTTTCATCTTTGACAATATTTTTATTGGAAACGTTCTTTAGAAAAGATAAATTTCACGAAGTGTGAATGTATAGGTGTGCACACAAAAAAATTATTTTGAAAATAAATTCATTTATCCCATTATAAAACTATTCCTTACTTTATTTAGAATGAAGTTTTGGATATGTTTGACCTTTGTTTAAGTATTATTTTCCAAGTATTATTTAAATTATTAAGCAACCATTTTTGAACGACTGAACAAAATTTTTCTAAGCATGTAAAAGTAAACTTCGTAGATTCTTTGCGATGTTTAAATTTCTATAAAACTATTTTTGAAGATATCACAAAAGCGTGTCATATATTTTCATATTACAACTTTTAAGTTTTTCATATGTATCATGTATAATTTAAAAGTTATAACTTAAAAAATTGAAATATTTTAAAAATTGCTATTGCAGGGTGATTCTCTACCTGACCGACAACTTTCAGTGTGTGTAGGGGGTACAAATGCGACTCGAAATTACATAGGAATGCAAGGTCTCAAATACTTTAGTTGTGATCTATGGTACAAAGAAGCAGAGAAAAAGAACAAAAACAACAACACATTCACGGTACAGAAAAAAACAATTTATTGAAAGGTTGTGCTAAAACAGGTGTTTGAAATTACGCTCAAAAGTCGTCTGGCATGCCTGACAGTGGCACTACATGGAATTCCTTAAATTCTCGAAGAATCT
Organism: Trichonephila clavata; assembly: GCA_019973975.1. Taxonomy (NCBI): domain Eukaryota; kingdom Metazoa; phylum Arthropoda; class Arachnida; order Araneae; family Nephilidae; genus Trichonephila; species Trichonephila clavata. Next base: position 13,658 of record BMAO01003503.1, read on the forward strand.
TAGCAGGTCACGGGTCCTCCCGACATTTTATGTTGTTCAAGTGATGAAATCTTCATCTAAAGGAATGGGCGTCTCGTACACCAAACTCTTCATGTGACCGGAACTAGAGTCACGTCACCATCGGTTCACACTTGAAAAGACCATGTGATGTGGAACAAGCCTGTTCTAGTAACATCTAAGTACAACGGCCAAGCATCGTGGGCATTACAATCAGCACCTCAACCAGTTTTTCATTTGAATCTGTTCATAACGTCCGGGTCACCAAATGAAGTGGCACGCTTATCCGGTAAGACAGAACCCGGGAACATTGGATCCGAAATCGAGTAACTTAACCACTACACCAAAATTATCACCATGGTGCAGAGGTTGTTACATATGATATATATATCGCTACAAGTTCATTCTAATACCTCAGGAAACGGTTTCAAAATGACGACTTCCAGCAGAATCTGTTTTCATGAAAACTTCCATTCACCGCCACTTACCTCAAGACTGGTCGGAGGAATCTTCCAGAAAGTAAGGAATTTCATGTAGTGCCGCTGCCAGACGACTTCTGGTCGTAATTTCATTCACCATTTGTAGAACAAACTTTCAATAAAATGTTTTATATCCGTTTAATTCGTTTTTGTATCTGTTCTTTTTCTCTGCTTCTTTGCACCATAGCCCACAACTATGGTATTTGCGACCCTTTGTTCTTATGTGATCCAGAGTCGTCTATGTACCCCCTACACATCCAGCAAGTTTGTCGGTCTGGTAGCGAATTACTCTATATAAAACATAATTACATACAGTTTTATTGATATAAATATGCTTTCCTTAAAAAAAAATTTGTTCCTTTTTTTGGATTTTTAAATAAAAATAAATGTACAGCTGCAATTTTTAGAATTACGAATCAATTCTTCTATTCATCTGATTTAAAATGCAAGAGTTATTTTAAAAATTATTTGTTACCGTTTCAAATGAAGCATACTTATACGTAATGCAGCAAACTTCATCGTTTCAGAGCTTTAAACATAAATGGGAGTATAACTCGGTATTTAAATCAATTTTATCATTGATTTATAAATTCTATTTCAAAGGTAAATTAAGATTTACATAATCCATCCTCCTACATTACCTAATACGGATTTAACTTGCAATTCTTCAAATCTAAATTTAGAAGTGATTGTTAGTTCATGAATTAATTTAATTTCACTTAATGATTAATTTCCACGTGAGGTAAGCAGCAGCTATATTTATCTGACGTCAATGACTAATTTAGCTATCCTCTCAAGTTAAGCCTATTTAAAATTAATTGTTTTAAACATAAATAACGTTTTATTTCTTAATCTGCTCTTGAAAATGTTGATCTTCTCTAAATCTTGTTGTAATTTCAATTAATACAAATGTTCCCAAAAATTTTTTTTGGTATTCTGTGCTTAACATAATCATAATTAATGAATTGAAGTTTTGATCTTAATTAATATTTTTTCATATATTGCAATTTCACTTTGAATAATATATTAAATAAAACTGAAGAAAAGTATTAAAAATTCTTAAAACAGAAATTCATGCAAATATATACGAAATTAAATGGGAAAACCTTAAAAATCTCCGGTACATCTACGAACATTTTGACAAAGCTTACATTTGAAATCAATGTCATATATGGAATTTCACGCTGCATTTGTAACATATCCCATTTTATTGTTTGAATTTAGATCCCTTATTATTTTTGTTTGTATGCAACCAGCTGATGGAAGTGTAAACCAGGTAGAGTGAGATTTTTCTAATTACTTGAAAAATTAGAAGAGAATTGTTTATTTGTACAACGACAGAATTCAATTTCTGTTTTGATCTTAATCACAAAATCAACTATTCAGAAAGCTCTGAACTTATATAAAAACTTTTGTCATAAACATTATACAATATTACCGTAAAACTAATGGCTGAAAACTTACTTCGTTTCTTTCTTTCTTCGTTATTTTGACTCTAAACGTGTTTAAAGAAAAAATTTATATAAAAGGTAAAGTAGCTGAAAAGACTGTTATTTTCTAGGTCGAGAATGAAATTTGACAAGAAACGATGTTCAGATTTAAAGAGAGCATGTACTTTTAAATCAATCATGGGAGGGAAATATACAGCTTAGAATCTATATAAAATCTCATAAAAATTCATGATTATTCTTCTTAATCAAACATGAAATCACCTTTCTTTCAACATATATATGTTTTGAAAATAATTTTTTTAAAAAATTCAGTAACTTCAAAAAATGCAATATTTGAAAACAAATAACCTCAGTTTTATTATAAAAATGAATTTAAAAATAGCAATGATTTAATACTATATTAATGTGTAATTTTCTAAATATTCGTGTACAGTTAAGACTAAATAACATACAATACAAAAATAATATAAACCACCAAATAAAACGTGAAATGCGTTGCATAAATATAGCATTCCTTTGAAATTTATTTCAAATTTGTTGTACATACGCATAAACAGCTTAGAAATTCCTCAAAAAGGATTATTAGAAATCTTTATTGTGGTAATGCTGTGAAACTGGTGTTGTAATATTGTCATTAAAGTGAAGAAAACTAATGTTTATAACAGTGCTTCCCAAACTTTCAATATTTGCGACCCCAATATTCAACCATAATTTTCATCGCGTTCCATTTTTTCATATACTCCCAACCATAATTTCCGTATACTCCCTACAAATAGCAATGTTTTGCATTCGGTAATACTATATTTTGACGCTAAAGCTACAAATCTCGTTCAATCGGTACGTTGAATGCCCCGGACGTATATATACGTCTTTCCGAAGTACGATATTTTCTGAGCACTGCTGTCCATGAAACTATTCCGAAGGTGCTGGAGTGCAATAAAAGGACCGTGGAATTTTTGGCGAAGGATTTACTTATATTAGAGGAATTCTTTATTTATTCCTGTTCTTCCCCCTCACCCGAAAATATCACATATGCGAACCTATGTGGAAAACCCTGGGGAGTGAATCATGTAACTTTTAATTGGCAGGGATTATTTATAAACCGTACAAATTATGAAGATAAGTGTTAATTTTTTTTTATAATTTTATATAGGGGGGGGGGGGGGTCACTGGTAATAAAAATTTTCGTAACTTAGTATTCTTAAATTAATTATAAAATATATGTTTGTAGTATTATATCGGTGTAAATGTTAATTTTATTTTTTATTATGTCAGAATGTATTTTGTTTGTTTACTTTCAGTAAATTAATAATTTTTTAAAATAATCTTTTGTTTTCGACTTTTCAATATGCTCGCGTCCTCTCTTAGAGTTATCACGCCCTTCTAGGGGAGGGGTGCTCCCCGCAGTTTGAGAAACGCTGGCTTATAACATTAGTGGATAATTACACAGGCATGCGAAACTAAAAATTTTGGAAAATACAAAAAAAGTTTTCGGTGACTTTTATGTAATTTAGTGTGCTGATTTCTAAAATGGCCACCAATTTGTCCGCGTCACATCAGAATTTTTTTGTAAACTTGATATTGATATTTTTCTTAAAATTTTGTTTGAAAAGGATTTATTTCTATATGAATTTAGCATGTTCCATCTAGCAACAGTGGTTTTTACCCAGTTAAATCTGTGTAAATATCGATTCTTGATGAGGCAAATTGATCTTTCAGTAAATGGATGAAAACCACTGCCCAAATTTCATGAATTGCTTTTGATTGAGAGAAAAACAAGAAGAAGTTTAAACTTTTTATTTTCAATTACTTTACAGTTACCCAACATACTATTTTAATCCTTAGTGGACCTCGATCTGACACCGTCAGACATGTAACATTAGAAACAACAACACTATTTTAATTAGCTTTTTTATAATATAGTTTACATAAAGTAAACCGTTGACCAAGAAAATAATATGCCTGTGTACATGAAAATTTGAAATAAATTTTAAATTTCGCAAAAGGCAGAAAAAAAGCAGCTGTGGGGGTCGTAGCTGAGTTTTACACAGAAACACTTAATAAAAGGTCTCATTCAGTGGACTAATTTTTATTTTCTTGGAACGACTCGACTCGGACTCCTCACTCGTTAGAGTCTATGGATACACTGAATCACTATGAGCGCTAGAGGGCGCTTTATATTTCCATACACGTACACTAAACAGCAGCTTCTGTTTAAAGGCGTACTCCCCCCCCCCCTTGAAACTCCTTTTGATGTTCTTTTATATTCAATCGCGGGAATATCATGTTAACGCCTAAAAGTAGTCCGAGAGCATGTTTTCATGTTTTTGTTCCATTTTCCTGGATATTTGTGCTCTATATATATGATGTCATGGTAGGATCTTTCAACTTTTCTACGCTAACATTTTTAAATTTTCGGGGGGGGGGGGAGGTGTCTGCAGGTGGCTGAAGGAAACGTATTTTGCCTCAACCAACTCAGGTTCTGTTTCTATTTCTTTTTGTCATGGAAGCCTCAAATTCTTTATCATTCATAAGCTTGCGGATTTTTGGACCAACAAAAATCCCCTCTTTTTCAACTTGACTTCGGATAAACCTGGAAAATTTGTCCACAGGTATTTGAAACAATCCCTCTCTTCTGAAATATCCTTGGAAAATATCTTCATTACACCTAATATTATATGCAGAAGGATTAACAATACATTGTTCGTCTTAATTAAGCTGCTCAGAATTAAACTATGGTGCCTAGTTTAAGATTTTCTTTTCGGTCATTCTGTTTTGACCCAGTGTTGAGTATTATCACGGCTGCCCCACTCACAAATGAATTATGGTAGCTTTGAATATTTTGCCATGTTGGCCAAGAAGCAAGAACGCAACTTACAAATCACCACAAATCGTTCAACCGTGGTCGGCATATTTTGTTTTGTTGAGGATGAGAGTCATATTTCCATAGTGTTCCTTTAAATTAACCGAATGTGCAACTAGTACAGATGCATACTGGGTATTAATTGTAAATATTTTTGTATCAAATATTTTTATATATTCAAATATTTTAATCTTTATATATATTTTATATATATCAAATATTTATATTTTTATACAAAGCCTATATCCAACAAAATTAAGGTAAAAGCTTACCTTTTTTTTTGCAGCTAGCTTCGAAATCGATCTTGTCCGAGCAAACATATTCCTTGAATCCAAATATTTTAAGCATACCCGTAATCAATGATGAGTCTCTGTACTACTAAACACAATTTAATAGCCATTTAATTACATGTTACGGTTAAATAGAAAAAAAAAGCTTAGAGTATTAATACAATGCAATTACAGCAGGAAAGGTTGGGAGCGGTTGCTCTTTTAACGTTCGATTCTACATTCTTTGTTATAAAAAGGTAAACATACACAGTTACAGTCACAGCTAATAGTTCAGTTAGCGGTTTTCGGAAGAAGTGGAAGTAGAAGTTCCAACACTGATGAAGATTAACAGTATTAAGGCTCCTTTTCGATGAATCCATAAGCAACCTCCATTTATTTTTATCGTAGGGGATATTAAATTTGCACAACAATCAGGGAACATTTGAAAAATAGACCAGGTTCACGCCTCTTCTTCAAAATATAATAAACAAATTGTTTTTCTCGACTTCTGTACCAATAAAAAGAGGTTCCTTTCATCAATAAGTTTTTTTGTTTCAATCTGGAGCCCCTTACAATTTAGCTGCCTCTTTCAAAAGACCTAGATCTCTAGTCAGGTTATTAAATTAAACCTGATTGAGGGGGTTGGTGTGAAATATGTTTCGTATCGGAGCCTTGAACTTGTAGGGAAATCAGCACCAAAAATACATAAATTTAAACTATTGCTCTCTCCTTGTACTTTTCCTATCGCAGGCCCGGGTTTTATAATTAAAATAAAAAAACATTGAAAAGTTTCATTATTTTTTAAAGAAAACCAACTGTTTTTATAAGGTGTAAGTTACAAACAGTTACAAAAAAGTTTCTTAATCTACTAGGCATTCACATTAATTTATTTGGAAATATCGGAATAAAATTAATATGCTAAACTGAACAATAAATCTATATCATTATGTACCAGTTCAATGCGTCGGTATAATTTGTAAGTAATGCTTTCCCTTTTCCATGTTGCTTATATTTTTTAACATCACTTTCAAAGGAAATTTTATTTTAATCAGACCAAAAAATGTTTGTTTGTCATCCATTACAGTCAATATATTCTCTAGAAAATTACAGAATTATTTTCTAATGTTGATGTAAATTGTGAAAGGACTTTTTGCCTGAAATCCTAGCTTGAAGTCTTAAATATGACAAATTTCCCCTTTTTGTGTTGTGTTTTTAAACTCACTCAAATACTTACTCCACTAAAGCTATTTCTGATGGCTTATAATGAAATCATTCTGTCTCTTTAAAGTCCACCATTGTTTATTTCAATATTATATTTATATTACGTAGAATTTAAGTATTCCAGAAGTAATGACTTAGTACTTATCTTGCGATTTTCATCGTATGAAGCAAAATTTTCACTAAAGTAAGAAGCCTACATCTTTTTTAGGTGTTCAATCATATACTTGTTTTCATTGTTTTGTTATAATTTGTAAAATAAATGCAGCTACTTTTATGTTTTATAACAATTCAAATTATACTTTTAATTTTAGTTTGTATCATGCATAAAAATTATTTTTTGGCAAAACAGATTAAGTGAAATACACTAAAGTAATAATTATGGATAGCAAGGGCTATACAAATGGTGTAACGCTGTGCATCACTTACGTGCAAGTGAGGGCGCTGTGGTTAATGCATATATAGTGCGTACTGTGGTTGTTCTAAATTAGTTGTTAAAAATGCCAGTATAAGTAAACTGCCTGATTTAGACGCCTTCGATTGTGGACAAATCGTAGGTGTGTGACGCATAAGTCATTCAACTTCCGAAATCGTCAAACAGCTAGGATTTTCAAAACTAAGAGTGTCAAGAATACCAAGAATGCATGGATGGTGGACAAAAAACTAGCGAGATTGGGCAAACTGAAAGGACAATTAGCCTTGGCAGTGCGTAGTGAGAGACGTCGCAGACGTATTGTACGTAGCCAGGGAATCCAAAAATCAGCTCAAATTACTACCTAGTTGAATGACGGTGCCAGTCGCACAGTCAGCAAACGGACTGAGCAACGCTCGCTTCACCGTATGTTTTTCGGGAACCGTCGACCTACGAGAGTACCATTGCTCAATGCTTGCCATTGGGCTGCACGTATTGCCTAGGCAAGATAACACAGAGGCTGGAGTGCAGAAGACTGGAAACGAATAGCATGGAGCAATGCGTCTCGATTCCGACTACATAACGCCGACAAGAGGCTAGGAATTTGGCGTCGGGTTCATGAAGTCATGGATCCTGTATGCCAGGTTGGAACTGTACAAGGGCATGGTTTGGGATCTTTGGTGCGTATACCAACCTCTCTCAATGCCATTTGATACGTAGAGTTGCTGGGTGATCACCTCCATCTATTTATGGGGCTGTTTTATCCGCACAGTAATGGATTTTCCAGCAAGACAACTGTACCTCTCACAAGTCCCGGTTGGCTACTGGCTGGTTGGATGAGCATTCCTCTGAATTTTCTGCTATAAATTGGCCACTTAAACTAGAGCCCGACGTAAATACTATTGAGAATTTTTGGGGTGTTTTGGAACAAGGTTGAATCTGTGCTTCGTCGTGTGGAAGTCGTTGTCAAGGCCAGAGGAGGCCCAACTCATTACTAAGTAGGTATCCCTAATTCAGTGACACTTCAGTGTATGAAATCGTGTTTCAGTAACAAATCTTGACTTTGCAATAAAAAGCTCATAGTCATTACTTCTCAGAACAACGACTGTGATTGGCTTAATAAGTTTTGCATTCCATTAGCTAACTATAATCGTACAAAATTTAGTTTTCACTTACAAAAAAAGTAGTTCTTAGTGCATTATAAGTTTTTGAATTAATTTTTCAATTTAATATTCAATATTTTTAATAATATATAGATATCTGCCTTGCATGATATAGTTTGATTTTTTTTAAACGCGGAAAGAGAAAGATGTATAAACTTCAAAGTGTTCTAAATTTCGGCATCTGCTGCTTTTAGAAGAATTTAATATTTTGTTGCTGTGTAAAATCTTACTAAATAGAATTCTAAAAAAAATGATTAATGAAATATTCTGAAGTGTATTTATAGAATTCTGTCTTTGAAAGTTATTTTTAATTTTGTGTTTATTTTTGAGAATAAAGTTTATAGAGCAATTATTTAATTTATTTTTAGTTCATTTTAAAGTCTAGTATTTTTAAACAAAGCTCAGATAAGAATACATCGTATTATTCTCTTGTATCTACCACAAATTCACTTAAACACGAAAAAATTGTTTTGATAAAACTTTATTCTTTTTTAAATCACTTATAAATTCCTCCTTCCTGACATTTCGTAGTCAATGAATTTTTCAAAATATACCGCACTCGTTACACAAAGCTCGCTTAATCCTCTAAAACATGTTAAAATTACTATTCCCAAATGGGCTCCATAAATCAAGGTAAATCTTTCTTCAGCGTAAAAAAATGCGTCATCGAAGTTGCTAAAAACTTTTAGTGTTCTGAAGAACAAGTCTTCTTCCGATTCATTAAGTTCTGTGAAAAATTAAGGCTGAATTTTTAATCTCTAGAGTTCTAAGTGTTTTCTGTTTGATAGAAAATGTTTATCGAAAAGGATTTCGAAAGAAATTTTAAAACCGCTTTTATGACTTCAAGGGAAAATCCTCTAGATTTTTTTAATCTTTGAAATTAAGGAATTTCAAACTTGAAAGAGATTTTTTTTACTTATGTTATCTTGTGTAAACTTGTACTTGATTAATAAACGCAATAAAATTTCAAATTTTCGAAGTTTTTGAAATTCTATGAATAGTTTATCTTGTTTTAGAATTTCCATCGAATGTTCATGTTCTTTTCAGAATAAAATGACCGTTAAGTTTCTTGTTCGGAATTTCTTCTGGTGCTATCACATTAATTACTTCAAAACGATGTTCACACAATATGTGATTGAATAATATATACATATCAGGTCTGCAAAGTTAAACTTAAAAATTAATAGAATGATAAATAAAAACAAAGCGAACTCTTTTAG
>BMAO01003504.1:0-35060 GCA_019973975.1 Trichonephila clavata
TAAGAGTGCTGATTACATTTGAGTTAATTTTGTTCGTGATACATTTGAATACTGATGTGAATTTAATTGTTCCGTTTGTCTACATGGAAATTAGTTTTTGTTTTGCTTTGTTGTCATAGTAGTTGTATTCGAATCAGCGGGTTATGTGAATTATTTCCGGAAGTTATGTTTATCGAATTGTTGAAGAGGTACAGGGAATTGTTTTATGAGTTTGTGAATTAATATGATTATTTAGGTATTAGTTAAGTGATTTAGTAGTAATGTCGATTGGAGAATTTCTAGTTGTCGAGTTAGTAATGTTGATTGAGAATTTTCTAGTTGTCGAGTTAGTAATGTTGATTGAGAATTTTCTAGTTGTCGAGTTAGTAATGTTGATTGAGAATTTTCTAGTTGTCGAGTTAGTAATGTTGATTGAGAATTTTCTAGTTGTCGAGTTAGTAATGTTGATTGAGAATTTTCTAGTTGTCGAGTTAGTAGTTGATTGAGAATTTTCTAGTTGTCAAGTTAGTAATGTTGATTGAGAATTTTCTAGTTGTAGAGTTAGTAATGTTGATTGAGAATTTTCTAGTTGTAGAGTTAGTAATGTTGATTGAGAATTTTCTAGTTGTAGAGTTAGTAATGTTGATTGAGAATTTTCTAGTTGTAGAGTTAGTAATGTTGATTGAGATTTTCTAGTTGTCGATTAGTAATGTTTGATTTGAGAAATTTTCTGTTGTCGAATTAGTTGTTGGAGAATTTCTAGTTGTCGAATTAGTTCTGTTTTTGAGAGATAGTTATGTTTTGTAGCGTTAGTTAATTTGTTAGTTTATCGTATTGGTTATATGGTTTAATGGCTATGTTGTTTGAGAGTTAGTTTTAGAGTTACCGATAGTCGAATTTGGTTAATTAGTTACATTTATAGGTATTAAGTATTATTTTTTGAATGAATTTTTTGTGTCTGGTGTTTAGTGACGTGCGAATCGCTTTGTTCAGTGCACATTTATAGCACTCCAAGGGAAAGAGTGGAAGGAAAGGAGGAGACATGAAAAGGGGGGGAGGGAGGAAGAGATCTTTTTCCACTTTCCGTTGATTTTTTGCATACCGAGAGTCCATCTTAATTATTGCCACAATTTTAATAAGCTCGTCTACTTTAAATAATAATTTTTTTTGTTGTTTCTTAACCTTGGGTGTGCATCCTGATCACAACATGCCATATTCATCGTTTTGTATAAGAAAAATGCATGCCTAAGTTTATACTATTCGTACTCAATGCTCATGGTGAATTTGTAATTCCTTTATGCTATTTGTTGTACGTTGTATTTCAAATGCATGCTTAATTTAATTCGTACTCAATGCTCATAGGTGAATTTGTAATTCCTTATGCCATTGACTTTGATGTACGTTGCAATTTCTTGTTTTAATCATGCTATATTGTTATGTCGAAATTCGATGTTAGGTGGTGCAAATGTTGCGTTGGTTTCTGTTTGTTCATTATACTCATAAAAAAAATATAATAATTTTTTTTTTTTGCTTTTTGTCTTGTCAGCTAAAATTTTAAAATCTAATTTCTTTCTCACAATTTACTACAAGATCAACCTGGCAAATTTTTTCTTCCAATTCCTTAAACTAGTGGATATTCTATTGTGTACATTATCACGTTATTTGCTTAATTTTTTTCCTTCATCATGTCGTTCAGCAATGATAAGTGAGAAGGAGAAATTTAGCATAATTATAACGATAATATCTGTTTAATTTTCATGCCACATCAGGAAACTTTGTTTTCTCCCATTTTTTTGTATCATGTCGCGCCAATATCGTTGTCACAATCATGTTTTCTTTTTTTCTCGTATCTGTTTCTTGTATTTTCATATATACCATTTGTTTTCTATATATTAAACATTAATTTCTGCTGTATTATGGACAATTATGACTGCTTCAATAATTTGTTCGTACAATTCTTTTGTGTAAATTATGCGGTAGCCCAAATCTCGTCTCAAAAATTCGATTTCATGAAAAAAGAAAATTTTTTTCTTCATTTACAATTCGTTCTACAGTACTAGATTTTCTTTTGGCAGAAACGGAGACAGGGGATAGTTGGTGTGGTGTTAAAACGAAAGTCCCTGCCGGTCAAGAAGTTAGTGGAGAGAGAGAAAGTAAAAGGAAAATAATGAGTTCACGTGTTGTGTGTGTGGAATTTTTCCGCACTTATCTAATCTCTTTTTGGGAGCATTTTTTTTCCATTCAGGACGAGCTAGGATTCAGCTTACAAGTACAGATCACAGGAAACAAGATTTCCCCCCCTTCGCCATGGCGTCAGGATGACAGGCAGCCACATTCAGAGGGTCTAAAGCTATCAAGATTTTAACTTCTACAGGATGGTTCGGAAGGGACAGCCGTTTCACAGTTTCTACAAGGTCGCGGCGTCATTAAGAGAATTCGACAATATGTCCCCAATACGGCGGGCACATTCTTCCAGTGTGGCGTTTGCTACCCCTTCAATCCGTCGAAACGGCCGGACTTAATTCTGTCAAGTTCTTCGTCACCTCAACACAGAAAGGGGACTTCCGCCTTTCCTCCTGCAAGTACGTCCATCAAAGGGCTCAATCGTCAGGGTCGAGGGATCCCCCTCCGTTTTATTCCTTCTCTCCTGCCAGTTGTGATTCCAAGTTCTTTCTTCGAGACTATCCATCTCCGGTTCGCCGTTGGACTCTTACTATTGTTGTTTAATCACTCCCATTTCCATTATTGTATTTTTACTGCAAAATATGTTATTTTTTTTCTCTTCCAAGATGTTTGGAGTCTGAAAGGGGGGGGGGAGGAGTGAATGGGAGGCTTGGAGGCTGACCGGTATTGTAATTGGCCCCCCAAATAATCAGTAATTTGTATATCCCCTTGTTTACAGGATGTTGTTAAATTCCTCGGTCGGGGACCCAGGAATGCAAGGGTGAGAACACAGGGTTGAACGGACTCATAAATTTGGGATAAACTTCGTAACTTTGCGCTGGGTCACTGTCCAATGACGAGGCTGGACAAGGAGTGCGCGCAAGCACAAGAGGGTGGAATTTGCCCTCACTTAAAAACAGGCGCCGAGCGAATTTACGCCAGATTCTCTCTTACAGCTATTCTAGATTGTTTTCCAAATTTTAGGAAAACTTAGTTCATTGTCCGGTGGACAATGCCAGCCCCCATCACCTCGCCTCCATTTCAGAAAAGTGAAACTCTTATTGTTTGTACATAGTTCTTATTCTTCAATTTTAATAGTGTTAATCTAAATTTCGTAATGTGTTTTTAAATTGTAATAAACTAATTTAATTTAATTTTAAAGCGAGTAATGTCATTAGTTTTGCGTTGTCTCAATAACTCATTTTAAGTTCTAGCCACTATCATGATGCTAACTAAATTAAATAATCGAACCTGGGTAGTTGTTAAGATGTTAGTTTAAAGTAAAATTAGTCAGGTCCGCCTCAGTAAAAGAGAACTCTTGAACATTGCGTGCCACGTGTGGTCGCGCATTATCCTGTTGGAATATGGCTGATGAAAAGAGATAACTGTATGGGAGTACTACGGGCTACAGCACCTCAGAGATGTAGTATGTGGTAAACCCGACCATGGGTCCCGAACAGAATATGGCAACCCCTTTGAATAGTTTTGAGAATCTGGCCTGGTGGACGTTCAGAGATGTAAACACACTAACTCGATGTGTGGCGAGCACCGCAATAAATTAATATAGAATGAGAAACGTTGCCTCTTTTCACCATAGTGGTGACTCCGTATCTTCACGCAAAACTTTTACATTGTGCGTCAGTCTTTTACCAAATCGATTTTGATGAAGGAAAAATCGTCATTTAACTAAATTTAAATAAGGACTCAATTCTTTTGTCCGTGGATCTGTGTATCTACTTCCTTGGTTTCGATTTCGGGTGTGGCATGCATCTTCAATTGCAAATGTATCACAGATAAGTGATCTTTTTTCCCTGTTTCATTTTTCTGTGCTTTTAATTTAACTTCAATTGTTTTATCAATTTCATATTTTATTTTATTCTTTCATCTTTAGTGCTAAAATTAATTAATTGCATTTTATAATTTCTGATGAAATAAAATTCTTGTGATACAAGTTAAAAATATCATGTGTACTATAGATGAAAACGCCAAATTCTAATTAACTGTAATATTACTGATTATTATAGCGCTTTATTATTGAGTTATATCAATTTCATTGTTTATTTAGTAATTTTGTTCTAAAACCTTGCACAATGTCGGAAGTAAGTGCTGTATAAATACCACTATATAATAGATCCGATCCCATCTTGTGGTTTGTTATGTGCGAGAGTACATTCGGTTTAGCAACTCCAAAACCAATAACTGAGTCCTTAACTAAGTACAATTACATATTAGCTCATCTCCCTCTCGACACCGCGTCTTTAGTTCGTGATGTCCTCATGCACCCAAATGCCACTGATCCCTACGCACAAATAAAAACGAACTCATACATCGTTCAGGGGAATCGTCCCAGCAGGAGATTAGGAAACTTCTTTCGGGGGAAGAATTACGTTCTCGAAAACCTTCCGAAATACTGCGTAACATGAAACGGCGCGCAGAATCTTTGAATGTTGACGATAAACTGATAACGGAGTTATTTCTGCAGTGTTTGCCGTCCTTGGTTGAAACAATTTTAGTTGCTGTTTCTGACCTCACGTTAGACAAAGCCGCTGACATTGCGGACAGAATTCTCGAAGTCTCGCCATCTTTAATGGAACTTTTGCTGTATCTAATAAAAAGGAGCAGTCATTAGAATCTAAAATGTTTTCGAGAAATAGAAAAATTAAATAAAAGAATTGATAGCCTTGCAATCTCTCTTGATCGCTCTCGATACCATCGGAACAAAAATTCCCGTGAAAGAAGCATTTCGAATAAGCGTGATTTTTCGATTTGCTGGTTTCATAGGCGTTTTTGAAAGAAAAAAAAATGTAGAGAAGAAAAATGCGTTAAACCAAGTACATGGCAGGGGAAAACGAAGCCAGCAAAGAATAATGGCGACACATTCTTTGCCCAAGGAATCACGTCACCTGTTCATTCGAGACCGGATAACAAATATCTCCTTTCTGGTCGACACCAGCTCTAACGTGTCTTTAATTCCTGCTAATGTCTATCAAAAAAGAAATGCTTCACAACAAACCCTTTTTGCCGCGAAATCATCTACAATTAACGTATATGGGCAGAAAACATTAACCTTAAATTTAAATTTACGAAGAGATTTTATATGGACCTTTCTGATTGCAGTTGTAAGTACACCAATTCTTGGTGCAGATTTTCTCCATTAGTTTGAATTGGTTCCAGATCTCAGGAATAAATGCCTTAGACACAAAAACAAAATTACAATCAGTAGGCCATTTAAAACATGCTAATCTCCATTCAGTTCAAATTTCTATTTCTAAAGATACAATTTATCATAAACTTTTGAAAGAATTTCCCTCTATCACAAAATTGCCTAATCCAAATCAACCAATGAAACATAACACTGTTCACCATATAATAACAAAAGGTCCTCCTGCGGTGGCAAAACCCCGAAGATTGGCACCAGATCGCCTATCAATTGCAAAAACAGAATTTAAAAACATGATGAATCTGGGACATTTACGACCTTCAAAAAGTAACTACGCTTCTCCACTTCATATGGTTCCTAAGGATGGTACTTTAGATTGGAGACCTGTTGGCGATTACAAAGCATTAAATTCTCAAACATTAAAAGATAAATACCCCATTCCTTGTATTGCTGATTTTACAGCTGAATTACATGGCTCAAAAGTTTTCAGTCGAATCGATCTAGTAAAAGCCTATCATCAAATTCCTATTCACTCAGATGATACACAAAACAGCAATTTGCACCCCGTTTGGTTTATTTGAGAGTATACGAATGCAATTTGAATTGTGTAATGCATCCGCAACGTTTTATAGATGAAGTCAGTCGTGGCTTACCTGGAATTTATGCATTTGTCGATGACATTCTAACTGCATCTAAAAATCCCCAGGAACATTTATCAACATTTAAAAAACCTATTTTCAAAACTAGATGAATACGGTCTATGCATTAATGTTTCTAAATGCATAATTGGATGTATCATCAATAGACTTTTTAGGTTTCAATCTTTCAGAAAACGGAATTAAGCCTCAACATAATAAAGTAAAATGTATTCTAGATTTTCCTAAACCAAACACATTAACACAATTGCGTAGATTTTTGGGTATGTTTACCTTTTATAGATGCTTTATACCAAAAGCTGCACATATAATTGCACCCATTGTTCAGTTTCTAGAAAGACATACAAATCAAATTCTAGTGTTCGCAAATCATCCGAACCATTGAAATGGAATGAAAACGCAGAACAAGCTTTTCTTGCAGCGAAAAACGCTATGGCAGAAGCTACCCTTTTAAGACATCCTATTCCAGAGGTTCAATTGAGCCTATAGGTGGACACTTCCGATATTGCTATTGGAGATACTTTATCTCAATTATCACAAGGGAAATGGGAACCGTCTTTTTCTCCATGAAACTTAACAGAAGTAATCAAAAGTGGTCAACTTATGATAGGGAACTATTTTCAATTCGGCTATAAGAAAATTCAAACATATGTTAGAAGGCAGAAACTTCACAATATAAACTGACCAAAAGTCACTAATTTATGCTTTTAAACGAAACCCGAATAAATGTTCTTCTTGACATCTACGCTACTTAGATTTAATTTCCCAATATTCTACCGACATTCGGCATGTGCAAGGTTCCGAGAACACAGTTGCTGATGCTCTTTCCAGAATCAAAACTGATTCCATTATTAATTCTCCGAATTTAAATTTTAAGGAATTTGCATTAGCACAGAAAAATGATCCAGACGTTCAAAAATTTCTGCAGAATAATGAATCATCTCTTAAATTAGAGCTAAAACCATGCCAAACCTCAGATTGCAATTTGCTTTGCGATACTTCAACAAGAGTTCCACGTCCTTTCGCTCCTGCATCGTTTCGAAGAACAATATTTAACTATCTTCATAATCTTACACATCAAGGGATAGCAGCTTCGACAAAACTCATCTACTCTCGCTACGTGTGGCCTGGCATGCAATGCCAAATAAAGCAATGGGTCCGGTGTTGTGAATCGTGTCAGAAGTCGAAAATCCAAAGGCACACTAAAACACCTCTAGGAACGTTCTCTCTTCCTGACACTAGATTCACATAGATATTGTAGGTCCCTTGCCACCATCTGAAGGTCATCATTATCTTCTTACGATAATCGATAGCTTCTCCAGATGGCCAGAAGCAAACTCTATTCCAGACATGCAAGCGAAAACCATTTCCCTTGCAATTTTTGATACGTGGATCTCTCGTTTTGGTTGCTCATCTATAATCACCTCTGATCAAGGAACCCAGATGCGTTCATCAATGTATGCTGAATTTACTCGCATGCTGGGAACTCAAAAGACCAAAACTACTACATATCATCCAATCTCAAATGGAATTGTGGAACGTTTCCATCGACATTTAAAATCGGCCATTAAAACCCATGATAATGACAGATGGTCTGAAATAGTCCCCGTCATTCTTCTCGGCATTAGAACAGCAGTTAAAGAACATCTGCAATCTTCTTGTGCTGAAATTGTTTATGGAACAAACCTAGGTCTTCTTAGTGACATGATTGATATGTCAAACATTCCTTTTTGTGACAATAATTTCATCACTAATCTTCGTAACAGAATGTAACAAATGAATCCTGTTGCAGCATCCGCTCACTGCACTGATCGACTCTACATTCATCCTTCACTAAAATGATCATCTTGTATCTTTTTAAGAATCGATCGTGTGCAACCACCATTACGTCAACCGTATACTGGACCACATAAAGTTCTGTCCAGAACAGACAAAATCATCACCATTGACGTTAATGGTCGAAAAACTAAAGTTTCCCTAGATCGCGTCAAACCTGCACATCTTCTTTCAGAAACTGTGTATGAATATCCACTTTCAGTGAACAAAAACGTAAAAGATGATACAATATCTACAAACGAAAAACCAATATATACCACAAAATCAGGATAGCGTGTACATTTTCCAAAAAAAAAAAAAAAAAAAAAAAAAAAAAAAAAAAAAACTAACCACTTATATGTTACATAATTTTTCTCCCCTTCTAGAAGAACTTTCAGATGGAATTTTTTTTATTATATTTGTATATATCTCATTTATATATGTTCTATTTTTTGTGTATATATATATATATATCATAGTCAAATTGTTAATCTATTTCTGCCAGTACGGATTCTCAAAATAATAAGGGGAGAAAAAAAAATGTTCATAAAATTTTAAACCAATGGTTTAAAATTGGTAACCCTTAGGTTGTTACCCTCAATCACTGGGGGGATACTCTGTGGTAAGCCCGACCATGGATCCCGAACAGAATATAGCAACCCCTTTGAATATTTTGGAGAATCTGGTCTGGCAGACGTTCAGAGATGTAAACAGACTAACCCGATGTGTGGCGAGCACCGCAATAAATTAATATAGAACGAGAGAGAAATGTTGCCTCTTTTCACCATAAGCACAGGCCAGCGCCGGTTTAAGCTCATTTTGGGCCCTAGGCGCAAATCTACAGGGCCCCTTTGAACTGACGGATCGAAATTAATAACCCGAAAATCTGGTTAAGTCCAGCTTATCTGGGCCCTTTCAAGCCCCTGGGTGCCCAATAGATAACCGGCACTGGCTGTTCAGTGTAGCGGCAATGCGTACTAGAGGGATGCGGCAGTGAAATCCAATACCATGATACCGGGTTCAGGATCAGTGTGGCGGTGCATAACGCAATAGTTCAGCAGCCTCTCACCTCGGTGTCTCCAAACTCGAATCCGACCATCGTGATGTTGCAGGCAGAAGCGGGATTCGTTAGCAAACACAGTGTTGATTTAATTCCGTTGTCTATGTCCACCATTCATCGCACCATTGAAGGCGCAAACGCCTGTGGTTTCCAGTCAAGGGTAAACGAAGCAATGGAGGGCTTACGGACATTCCACTCTGCTGCCAACGACGTCGAGTGGAACGAGCGGACACCGAATGATAAGTAACAGACTGAATCTGTTGGTGTATGGTTCGTGATTTGGCTGAGCGATTTATCACTGCCATGCGCCTGTCATCACGGACAATAGTGCAACGAAGTGGGTGAGATCGGCCCCGCCCTGCATCCAGCGATGGCAGATCTGCATCACAGTTGCTTCGTATCGTCCAACACGTTGACCGATTTCTCTGAAGGATAATTCACAATCCCCATGGGCCTTTTTCCTCGGTCGAATTTAGAAACTTAGTAAAAAGACGCGCGATGTCTTACACGAGTCACAGGTAAACAGCTTATGCAAAAACACGAAGAAACGAGCGATGTTCTTCAAATCGGTAATCTGTTCTCCCCTTATGTAGCGCTTGCGGGGCGTTACGGTCGCCCGTAATGTGCGTCTACGCTATAAAAATGCTAATGATTTGTATATTTCATTGCGCCAATACTTGATGTAAATTTCACATGGTTTGCATGCTTCCAGCAGTGTATAATAATGTTAATTATCAATGTATAGTAAAAACGTTGAAGCAAAGGAATTTAACTTTTTTAAAAAAAATATAAACAATCATTAGATTGCTAAAGTATTTTTGTAGATATGTCCAAATATATAAATGAGACATTTGTCGATTTTTAGACTTAATTATTGGATATTTAAGATTCATGATAGGGAATAACAGAAGATAAAATCATTATAGAAAAAAAAGGAACTTTATTGGAAACTTTTCCAGTGGTGAACCTTGAAAATCATTTTATTCAACAAGTCAAGAACTTTAAGTCTCATCAAAGGCTTGTTCGTTATTTTCTGAAGATTGTGTACTGACATTCCTGTTTTACAGATGGTTCATTTCTATCACAATGTTTAAGAAATAAAATGTTAATGATAATTTGTCTTCTCCTAATATTCATATTGTTTTTCAATTTTTTTGTTAAATAAATTAGGACAGGGATTTGGAGTAGAGTTGTGTTCCCTTTTCTGACTAGTTGTCTATAAAAAGGTAAAGTTTAAATTACACGAAAGAATTGTCCAAATCTCAGATAAAAAAAAATATCCCCTGAAATCATTAAATAGAAGAGATTTCTTTAAAAAAAACATTTCATATTTTTAAATTAAAGAATTTAAAATACATGTATTTTAACAAAAACAAATATTGACAATAGGTTCTTTTTTCTCAATGAATTAAATATACCTTCAGTAATTCATAATCAATCAGAGATATTACACCCCTCAGGGGGCTCACCTTCTTTAGGTGAGTACGGGTGTCACAATCCCGAGGTACCCTAGTGATCTTTTCCTTTACCCAAGGGGTTTAATGTCTTTGGTAAACACGGGTTTTACGACCCCGGTGTACTCTAGTGATATTTTTCTATCTTCGACCCTCCTTCTTGTCACTCAATTTTTCCTTTACTTCTTTTCACGTCTAGATTACAGCTTAAAAAAATATTAAATGTATTTGTGTGTGTAAATGTACTTGTGTTATATATTTAATTTGATTACTTATCCATTAATAACATATTTTTGTTTACATTTTGTATTGCGTTAATTTAGTGTCTTTTTTCTTCAGTTTATATAAATATTTTGCTTAGGTTGATTTATTCGTTTTCGACTAACACCGTTGGTTTTCCGACCCGCATGTTTGCCGTGTGCGGCGTCCCGTAAGGAGAAAAATGGTGTCCTGGGGATACCTTTTGCGTTCCCTTTGGCCCACGCTTCGCTGTAGACGGGAGACAGGAGTGAGCCCGCTCCTGTCAATCGGCTGGTGATAAGTCTTTTCGGAGACATTGCTGTAGGGTTAGTGCTGCAGATAAGGGGTGGCGGGTTTACCCGTTGGATCCTCGCCCTGATGCTGTAGTACTATATTCTGGGTGTACTCCAGGTAAGCGCCGAGCCTGACAAATGTCAGTTGACCGGCACACTGCCTCCCTTGTTGGACTCCGTGGTGGGTGGAGGCACGCCAGGACGAATTTTCATTTTCTCTTATGGATCCAATGCTGATGTGCCCGGGTAAAGGCCTTAATTTACCCACTCTTAACGTCGATCAAATATCAGAACATACAAGGTTTTTATTACTTTCACTGCCAAATAATGAAATGTTACTTAAATCGCCTTTTGCTGTTTACAAAGCCCTCATAGGAATAGGTAGTGAACCGAAATCTGTAAAACGCTTACGTTCGTGATCTACTCATTGAAACCAACTCCGCTCTTCAAACAAAGTCGTTTCTTCTTGCCAAAACCTTTTTAAACTCTTCAGTAAGTGTAACTCCCCACAAATCTCTAAACTCCAGCCGCGGTGTCATTTCTGAACCTGACCTGTTGACCACCCCTGAAGCAGAAATCCTTGATGGATTTTCTGACCAGGGTGTTATCCAGGTCAGGAGAATTACAATTAAAAAAATAGTACAATTATTCCTACAAAACATTTAATATTAACATTCAATAGCCCGAAACTACCAAATACAATAAAAGCTGGTTATTTAAACTGTAAAATCCGTCCATACATTCCGAATCCTCTGCGCTGCTTTAAATGCCAGAGGTTCGGACATTCTCAAACTTCCTGCCGTGGGCAATTGACGTGCTCCAGATGTGCAACTGTTGGACATCCTTCCACAGATTGCAGTCTGGAGCAGAAATGCGTTAATTGTTCACAGCCTCATTCGTCCGACTCAAAACTGTGCCCTAAATGGAAAATCGAAAAAGAAATCCAAACTATTAAAACTAATAAAAATATATCATATGTAGAAGCCCGAAAATTAATAGCCCCACAACCATCTCAAACTTACGCTCAGGCTGCTAAACCATTAACGGTAAGCAGTTCCTCACAAACAGATGAAAATATTACCAAAATAGTTTGCCCACCATTAAAATTGTTACAACCTACAATATCCGTTCCACAACAAATGCCATCCAGAATTCCTACAGTTAACAAATCATGTACCTCAACTCAAGCACAACTCATACCATCCTCATCTTCCGTTAATATTGCATCCGTATCAGATTCTCAGCCACCTATTCCTTTGTTTACTAATGCTCTCTCCACGTCCAATAGTGTTCTTGAATCTGTCGCATTATCCTCATCCAAACAAACACCTTCTCCTTCGACATGCCCCATTTCTACAGTCTCACCCGCCACATCTACTAGTCTATCTACCTCAGTTGCATCTGTCTCATCCAGTAAAGCACCTTCTTCATCCACAGTATCAATGTTTACACCTTTAACAAATAAAGCAAGTCCTGTTCTTTCAACTGATACGACTACATCCAATACCATACCTTCCACAACTCAAGCTTCAAAACCTCGTAACAAAAAGCGGCCCCCTAAAAAAAATAAAAAACCGAATATAGAAATCAAGATGACGCCACATAAGCCAAAAAAGTCGGCACCTGTCGAATATACTACGGATGAGGAAGACACTATTATGTACGACGTGGAGGAAGAGGAGGAATATGAACCGGATCCTAACTTCACGTATAAAAACGGAAAAACATACTACAAAGGAAGTTTACTTTTAACCCCTACTAAAAATAGAAACTGACCTTTTCTCAATTATACTTATTGAATTTGGTGGGGAATCCCCCAACCCACCGATTCAGAAACTATTAAAATTACGGTCTAGATTTTATTATGAAATTTTATAACTTTTATTTACACGTTTTTCATTTATCTGTTTTTAAGGTGTCTGTTATTTTAAGATCTTATCTGACATGTGTGATGAGGGGAAACCCCTCACCAAAAATTGTTCTACTTTTAATCATTGGAAACCAATTTTTATGCGATTTGAAATTTTAACTTTTATTGAAACTGCGTTTTCAGTATTTTTAGATATTTCGTCCTATATTTTGATATTTTAACAAATGTTTGGCGCAGCATAGCCGAAATTGGCTCTTGCGCCATAAAACCCAAAACTCACTCACTCAGAGATATTACAATAGGAAAATATTAAGGAAACTCACAAAAAAAATCACATCCTGGAAGTTTTTTTAAACAAAAGTTTAGGATTGTCTTTCAAGCGAAAATTACATCTAAAGTTTTATATTTGCAATTCCTTAACATTATTGCTGTGATAGCATGGAATTATTTCTTAAATTTCTCATGTTGAAAATTTTTTTATAAAATTCTTAATTAAATCAAAATAAAAATTTAACAGATTGTATATAGTACGTTCATTACACTGCACTTCAGAAATTTCTTAATACAGTAGAATCTGTTTTTTGTGTGGTCCTTTTTTATGTGATTTTTTCTATGCATTTTTTATGAGGTATATGAATTCCAATGGCTTTGGCCCCACCAGGGCCGGATCTACGTATGGGCTGCAGCCCAGGGCCCCCCGTTGAAAATAACAAACAGAAAAAGATGCTTACAATCAAAATAGTAGTAAAATAATAAACCAGTAAAAAATACATTTAAAAAAAATAAAATATCCGAAATACTGTACCAGATTTATTTTTATTTTCGAGAGCAAGAGCACAATTTACTTTTGTTTTTCCGCCTCACTACCGAATACGAGGAAATTAATAATTAAAAGACAGAGGCTCTATCATAGGACGGTGCCGATGAGCATCGAGCACTTATACAAACGTTGTGACACTTTTCTGTAGCCATTTATTTTTGTGCAATAGGTGCAATCAGGTTTTGGGCCCCACACCGGATCTTACTAAGGATTGAAAAACCATAACATAACATTGGCTTTGGGCCCACTAGAACCTTGGGGCCCCCGCAATGCGGGGTTGCAGGGGTGTACGTTACGCCACTGAAGTGAAAGGGACTTAGCCGAAGAAAACTGAGAAACACAACAAGCAAATATTGATGAGGGAAATAATTAAATTAATATTAATGAGGGTTTTCGAGGAACCCAATTCCAAACACATACGTCGAAGAATGTCTCAAAGTAATATTTAAAGTAGACCAACATGTTACAGGGACTTCATGTAAAAGCAATTAAAAAAAGTATTTGCACATTTATATTATCAAAAAAAATTCTAATCTAATTTTTTTAATGTAATTTACACACTCAAGTGTCACCTATCCATGCATTATATTTAGTAACTGAGATATGTGCTTCCTTTTTTCCCCACGGTCGAAATCTAGGTCTATTGACATAAAAGTGCAATCGCATTACTTATTCTGAGTTTAATTTACTTTTATAGCCATTTACGCTGAGAAATATCTTTCACTTAAACACAATGTTCTGAAGGGCATAAAAATGTTTATAAATGTGTGAAAATCCCGTGTATTTTGCACGAGAGAGAATTTGAAACCTAAAATTTAGAAGCTGCTCTTGCTTAAATTTAGTTTTTAATACCAACTCTGTTAACATATTCGTTTTCCTTGATTATAGGTGTTGTTTTCCACCAATGTAAAAAGGTGCATTTTCCATTAGAAAACTAATTAGTTTGCAAGACGTGCTAACTAACGAGTATAAAACTATCTCGTGGAAACCGAGATAGTAAACAATAGAATATTCACAATATAGTTTAAACGTTTTATTATTCTTTTATAATAAAAGTTTAAAAAGTGTTGCAAAATAAAGTTATATATAAATAAAATTTTCAGTTTTAATGAATTGGGGGGGGGGGTGAGCTTTAGATACTTGTAACTTATAAACTTCATAGAGAACGCGAATCCATTCTGCATACATATTTATTTCTTCTAGATTTCTTATTGTGACTCGTGGAACCCCAGAGTATGCCCTGTGGAACCCCAGGGTTCAATGGAACATAGTTTGAAGACCCCTACTTTAGGATGTTCAACCCTCGATGTAATAGCGCCAAATGGGTAGTCAATTTGAAGAAAACAGCTATCGAAATTCATACTATACAATTCATTTTAGACAATTATGTTTTAATCAGCTTCATCGATGCAGTGGTGTAGGTAATAGCGTACCTGCAATTTTTTGCAATCGGTCAGGGCTCGAGTCGCGTGATAGACTTGCTTTTTTTCCAATTCATTTAATTATTTTTACAATTAAACAATTTTTCTTATCAAATATTTCATATAATTATAAAATAATTTTAATAATAAAATATCGTAAGCAATTTTAGATATTTAAAACTATTTTTTATCAAATTATAAAACTATTTGTAATTATTTTACTTTTTAAAATACAAAAAAATACTAAAATATCATTTATGTAATATATTTTTATAATAAATATTATAATAATAAAGTAACATTATAATATATTTGTAAACTATAATATAAATGTTTATATAAATAAAGTAATTATTTTAGTTTTTAAAATATAAAATAATTACATAAAATATTTAATAAGCCTTTTTAAATAAATTTAATTGTAAAAATAATTAAATGAACTGAAAAAAACAAAGCAAGTCGATCGCGCGACTCGAACTCTGACATACCGCGGGAAATGCCGGTGCACTACCACCTAAGCCACTGCAGGTGAAAAAAGCTTAATTGTTTTAAAGCTAAGTAGGAATTTCGAAGTCTACTTTCTTGGAACTGACAGTCTATTAGGCGCTATTATGTTGGCGGTTGAACACTCTAAAGTAATACTACTATTACACAAAATCTCTTCCCCAAATGAATTTCCTTAGTCTCGTGCCCTCCCCTTGTTAGATAAACAGTTACAGGAGCAACTAAGAAAAGATACACAATATAATATTACCACAATGTCCTCAAACGTGTTATTGCAGTAGTACAGTATTTGGCTATAAGAGGTTTAGCATTTATAGGTACCGAGGAAGTTTTTGGTTCTCCTCATGATGGTAATTTTACGGGTGTCCTATAACTACTAGCAGATAGTTCGACCCATTCATTCGTGAACACATTGAACAGTGAGAATTACGACCAAAATCGTTACTATCGTACTTATCAAAAACGATATATTAGCAAATAATCGATATTATGGGCAAGGAAATCATTAAAACAATTACAACTCAAATAAGTAACGTTTACACAAAGTACTATTCAATTGTGATGTATTCAACGCCAAATTTGTCCCGCAATGACCAATTTGCTATTGTACTACGATACTGTTTTCGGGTAAAAGTGTATGAAATATGTGTCTCATTGATAAAGATTAGTAGTCACGCTGGATTTTACTTATTTAATTATCTACCAGAATTTTTAGAAACAAATAGACTGCCATGCTATTTTCTTGGAAGCAGCACTTAAACTACATATCAGAGAAATGTGACAAATTGCAGAGTGGACTAAATCGCATTGCACGTAACTCGTTCAGTATAAATTTCAACGTACATTCGCTCATTTATAAGCAAGGAATCGAACCTTTCAATATGTATGGTTCTAGAGTTTGGGGTGAGGCACTTAAAAGGAAGATGAACTCTAAATATCTGCGACGCATACAAAGAAGGATGCTCTTGAGGGTCATTTGCGGTTATCGTACCTTAAGTTACGAGTCAGTTTTTGCTATTTCTGGATTCCCTCCAATCGACATTGCTATTCTTCATAACATTGCTTTTAGGGAAAATCTCGCTGTTTCTTCCATCTCTAATTATGATTGCACTATGTCTCCATGTTTTCTCCCTCATCCTTCAGAGAGGAATTCTATCAATATTATAAAGCACAGTGACAAAAATACTGATGATTTCCCTGTTATTTGCTATACTGATGGTAGTAAAATTGCTGGCAGAGTTGGTTTCGCTTTTGTTGTGTTCAGGAGTGGTGTAGAATCCGAGCACTTTCAATTTAGAATTCGTGATAAATGCACAGTTTTTGTAGCTGAACTTTTATGTTTAAACTTCGCCATTAAATGGATCACTGAACAAAATAGTGTCTCAGACTATCTCATCTGTACAGACTCCCTTTCCTCCTTGGATTCTCTTAAGTGTATTTCTTCATCTAACAACATAATCGTCGAGATCCAAAAGCAACTGAAAAGCCTAAAATATAAAAACATCTCAATAGATTTTGCATTTGTTCGCGGACACACGGGTATTTTTGGAAATGAGGGGGCCGATTGGCTAGCCAAGGCTGCAACCAAGCGCAAAATTGACATTGCCGTTAATATTCCGAAGTCATTTTACAAGAAGATTATGAAGGAAAGAGAATGGTGAAGTCTTGGAGCCAAGAATATCTTACATCAAATAATGGGAGCGTAACAAAGAAATTTTTTCCAACCATTAATGAGAGACTGTCCTGCCATCATTTTTATACCAATAACAAAATAACACAATTTCTAACTGATCATGGCAATTTTAAAAAATACTTGAACAAATTTAATTTAGTTCCGTCATCTTCCTGTGATTGCGATATTGGTGGCGAGGAAAATGTAGAGCATGTGCTCCTTCTGTGTTCCAAGTTTGAAAGAGAACGGAATATCCTAAGACTGGCATTCAAGGGATTTAATGTAAATTGGCCTCCGAATCTTCCTCAACTGGTTTCCACCAGAAGTGCTTTTAAAAAGTTCAGTGAATTTGTTATGAGTATTTGTAATTCTTCCTAACCTCAAGATATTGTTTTATTTTTTTTAAAAAAAAATTTCTTTATTTTTTTAAAAATTTCTTTGTATTGTGTGCTTAACACTTACTTCTGTAAGCCCTGTGTGATACTTTGTGGTGCACAGGGATTTTATCATTGTTTTCAATTAAAAATAAAATAAAAAATAGACTGCTATTGCACCATTTTAGGAGAAAGTCATTTGAAAACGCTGCCAATATTTCCGGTCGATATAATGGTGTGCGAGCTCTAATAAAGAAAAAAATAAATTCGCTAATTATGCATCCTGTGCTGCACATTCTCTTAAACTGGTTGGTGCAGAATCAGTTAAGGTTGAAACTGAAATAGTGAATTTCTTTGGTGTAGTGCAACAAATATGTTTTCTTTTCTGCTTCGACCTGTAGGTGGGAACTTCTAAATCGTGAAATTAAACTGAAATTTACCTTAAAAAGTTTAAGTCAGACCAGACAGTCTTGTCACTACGATGCTGTTTAAGCCTTAAAAGATAATTATGGTAATAATATGAATACTCTTAAAACATTTAGTGAAAATGGAAACATTGATTTTTGATAAAATACAGTAAATTTTTTAAATAAATTAACAAAATTCGAAACTGCCATTTAAATGATATTTTAGGAAGAAATTTTTGAAAGATTTAATTCAGTTAACAAAAAATTACAAACTCCTGGTTTGGACATCTGTGAAGGAAATAAGTTAATTATGTCAATAAAAAAGTTTATAAGCAATGTACATGAATCAGATCAAAAACTAAAGAAGTATCAAGACGCAGCCAAAAAATTAAGTCCTATTCGTAGTGTAGAAACAGAATATAGTGATGTGAACAGACAGGTTCTTTCAAAATTTGCAGATAAGTCGACAAAAAAAAAGCTCTGTATGGGTCAGAAAAGTTTAAAGGGACACATTGTTTCGTTAGATAAGCTAACTCTTGATTTAAATAGAAGTCAAGTATATGTAGAATATAGTATTTAAATTTTTGATGTATTTGCAAGATCAATGTAAGGAGAACGTTGTCCTGGAGAATGTATTCGCTATTCAGATGACGTAGACCAACATTTAGTAAATGAAGATGTTCAACTCAAAACTTATCTAAAACAAACTGAGCTGTCCTATACTTGTAGTGATATGTTAAATTTAATTTTTAAAAAGAAACTTGTTGACATTTTTAAATTTAATTTTCAAAAAGAAACTTGTTGACGTTTTTCCAAATTTGTATACCGTTTTAAAGATTTTTATAGCGTGTATTCTCTAAAATGTCCTATAGAGAAATAATATAGAATAACAATGACTAATACTAGACTTACTTATTTATCACTTCTTTCTTTTAATACTGATTTCACTAAAGGCTTGAAATGGGATGAGCAAATAAAAAAATTTGCAGCACAAAAGTGTAGAAAAGTTTTTTTTTTGTAAATTATGTTATTGTTTATAACGAATTTAAATTGTTTGAAATAAAAAAAAAACCTTAAAAGAGAGTTTCGTACATTTAAAATTTCTCCTCACACAAATTTTTTTTAGAAAAATGGCAACATTTTTAATTATTTAGGGGTCCCCCAGGTATTATTAGCCCAGGGCCCCCAAAGGTCACGGTCCGGCCCTGGGCCCCACAGTAATGTTTTCCTATCAATGTACTAGCGGCATAACAGAGAATGTTAGGGCTCCCCTGCAAAGCTAAGTCTTGCCTTTAATGTTTTATAAATTGGGTAAATACATATTTGGCGTTTGTCAGGCCTTGGGTCCACTAGAGTCCTGCCCCCCACCCCGCAAAGCGGGGGTTGCGAGGGTGTATGTTAAGCCACAGCGATGTACATATATACACTTCAAGATGCTCTGTTCATTTGTAATAAACAGTTTCCTGACAATACATGTTCAGTTTTCTCTCAACATGCCAACAGCCCAGGCTTGATTGAAGACTTAACTTTCAATGACAGCGACATTATCAATAATTTGATAGATTATATAGATAGACAAGAAGCGGATTCTATGAGAGTGGATAAAATATATGCAAGGATACAGCTTTCCAACAAATTGGAAAAGCATTTTCTTAAAATAGATACCAATCCTGAAAGGTGTATGAAATTTCAAAAAGAGCTTCGATCATGTACATCTGGTTATCATGACATTTATAAGTAACTGACCAACAGACCTTTGTTGCAAAACTTCTCTTACTTCATAGTGCCAAAAAATAAATCAATTGAAATTGCAACTTCAAGTAAAAAAAGCGATTTTGAATTTATTCATCACAGGAAGGTAAGCGCTTTGGATTACGATGAGCAGCAGTGAATTATGTATGTGCACTTTGAAAATTTTCTATGTATACAATGAGAAACTATAAATGTTTTAAAAATGTTTTCATGTATAATTTAATTATCTATTTTGTTATGGAAATACTTTCTAATAAATTTTATAAATAACTGGCATATTTTCAAAGTGTGACTTTTCTTATGCGGTCCTTTTCCACCGCATACAATATTTTTCCTGTAGTATGCCGACGAAGTTGTTTGTTATGTGTAAAAATTTATGAAATTTTCGAAATTTTTTTTTGTGTGGTTTATTTTTATGCAGTCCCTATCTACCACACAAAAACAGGTTTTACTGCATTATAAAACATTTCCAGAATTAGAGAAAATAGTGGATATTCAAAAAGTGTTGCAATACCAGTAATACATAGTACTTTTCATAGTTATAGCTTATTTTACTAATAGCATTCTCTTAATTGTCTCAATACACATACTATTTTTAGAAGGATAAAAAATTTTGAAATTATGCATCACACTCAATGAATAGCTACTAAATAAAAATAATCTCAACAAAAACTCCATTTCCAAATTAACTTCCTCCTAATGATTTAATCATTTTTAAAGGGAGCCCAACACTTAGTTTCTTGTGTCTTTTAGACAATTTCCACACATAAATTAAGGGGGAAGTCAATCTTTGGTCTTACATGGCTCACAGACAGTTCTCACATGAAATCTCCCATCAAATTCCCCCACCATAAGGGATGACAAGAGACCAAAGGTTGAATTGTAATCTCAGCCATGTCAAATGGAAATTATTTTACATCACATCTTTCCCAGAAGATGCGACTTACATGACTTTTCAAAAGAGACAAAATCAATGACTAAGATAATCTCAAGCTTAATCTTCTGACTCTTGAAACTATCAAAAACAGACTCTCATTTTAAGACTTGCAGTGTAAAAGGATATGAACATTGTTCAACTACAGAACATACCTGTGAACTGCAAACAGCTCTTTCCAATCATCTTAATTAAACTCTAAATATCTAGAAAGTGCAACAAGCAATTGTTTATCAAATCTAATCAACGCAAATTAAATTTGTTAAAATAAATTGTTATACAGTTTTGTCTTGAGTTATTTAATTATGAAATTTTACACATTGGATAATGGCTACAAAGACCCAGTCTTCACAGAGTACATAAAAAATTTAAACTACTCATTCCAACATTTCAAGAGCCACCAGAAAGAGTGCTTAGACAACTCAACACAAACGGTTCTATGGTGGTCTCCAACAAAGGAACCATTTCCTGTAAGGGAGCTTGTGACGTCTCAACAGTCATAGAGTTTCAAGTGGGAAAATATCCAAGACCAGACACTACGACGCTTATGTTCTAAGCAAGTCAATCTTTGACCTCCCTCGATCCAGTCAACAGTGAAGTGACTGGCACAGTTCCCACACCAGTCTCTGGCTTCAAAGTCCACTGCTTGAGGGGGACTAGGACTAATAGTGGAATAGTAATCCTGGCTACGTCCAAGCAGAAGTGATTCTGCATTGTGTCACTTTTGTAAGCATGACGTATTCCACCTTTAAAGAGACATCAAAAGGGGAAACACAAAGTTTATCAATCCACTAAGGAGCTTCACAAATGCTAGACATTTCAACAGGTTTCAACATACTCGATGCCCCAGCACACTCCAACGGATTCTCTCACCGATTGACTTCCAGATTCACTCAGACTTTCTCACACTTACTGTGACCTGTCAAGGCTCACATCTATGAGTATCCCCATTTCATCTTAATGCTGCTTTTCTCAGGAGTGATCCAGCCTTAACAGCCACTTTAACAGCACTGCACCATAGCAAAAGTGACCTTCTTCGCAGCTCTTTTCATGAAAGAACTACAATTAAGAAAGTTCATTTAATAAATATGAGAAATAGAAATGAAAGATGGAAAAAAAACTGAACTAAATGTGACAATTACATAAGCATAAAAATAATAATAAAAAAAATTAGTGTCAGACTTATAAAAACATTTAATTTCATTTGTATACAATCACAAATTTTAAAAAAGAAATCTTTTGGAAGAATTTACAAATGATTTTTATGCATAAACAAAATGAAACAATAGTATAATAGGATGTACACATAACATTTATGATTCAGCAACTTCAAAATGTCCAGTGGCTTCACTGATTTTTTAACTGTTCTGCATCTTCTAATTGTTCATCATTATCTGTAGAATCTAAATTCATAGAATAGTTTAAATGAGTTATTTTTGGAAGGACTAAAATGACTTCAAAAAAGATTACAAGAATGTATTCATAATAATTTCCATAAAACTTGTTAGAAAAGAAAAAGAAAATTTTTAAACAGATTTAATCTATAAAATAAACAGTCCATATATAACTTATGTTTATTTTTGCTTATTACATTAATATTATGTGATACAACACAATAAGTCTTAGAATAAGAACAATAAATCCCTTTTAATATTTTATGAAGATGTTAAAAACAACTCTACTAAATACAGTTTTTTAAGTCACAAAAAGTTAGTAGTTTTCCTTAGAAATATTAAACAGTATAATTAAAATATACACCAATAATTACATGTGATGTAAATAAAGTTATATATACTAAACCAAATAATCCAGATTATGTCACTATTTTTTGGTCCACATTTTTGTGCAAAACTCCAGCCTCGGAGCATAGTCACAAGGTAACTTAAGAAGATTTTAGGTATTACAAAAATGTTTTATGTTTTAAATTTGATGCTTGATTTCAGTTACACGCTTAAGATTAATTATTTTTTAAATGAAGTCATTTTGTAAAATAAAACAAAATATCAATGATTATTATGGATAGAAAAGTAGCAAGTGTTGTACCATTTTGGAATAGTCGCTAAATAAGTCATCTTTTGAAATAACTAGCATACAGATGTATGCAATATTTTTCTTTTCATGAAGAATCAAAAGTGACATTATTTTCCCAAGCTAAGTTAATTTTAACTAAATCAGCAATGGTTTTTGCTCCATTTGTGACTGTGATCAATAGTACAGCCATGAAAGATCACGTTAGGAAAAAAATCACTGAGAAGTTGAGGAATTTGTGGGCACAGTATCTAATGATGAGATGGAAGGTATCAATAGAGATGTTTTTAAAATGGATATTCTGCAAATAAAAAAAAATCTTGATGATTATTATGCATACAAAGAAACAAAAGTTGTACCTTTTTGGAATCTTAACAAAATGGGCCAACTTTTGAGAAACTTTCCTGGGGTTGTGTGTAATAGTTTTCTTTTTTATGGTAGAGTCTAAGCTAAGTGACATCTTTTTCTAATACCCCAACTCACACAAACTATGTTAGCTTTAACTGAACCAGCAAGTACTTTTGTTTGACTTGTAACTATGAATAGTACAGCTATGTAAATGTTAGTGAAAAAATCATCATAAAATTGTGAAATTTGGGTTACAGTAACTAATGATGTGATGGAAGGAGGGGGGTCAATTTTCTGCATGTCCAAAAATGTACTTGTCCTCACTTAACCAAATGATAGGGAATTTTTTTTATTTTTCCCAGAGCAGATATGACTCCACCTTTCCCCCTGTACCCACTTATCGTTAAGTTTCGGAACACCCTGTATACTTAATCATAAGTTTAGTGCTTCTGTACTGTTTATTGAAAGAATTCTTATTTATAGAATAGATCTTGCTCACAATCATAAATACATTTTTAAGTAGAAAAACATGACATAAACGCAAATAATCGAGTCATAAATTTACTAATCAGAAACCATTCATTCATCTGAAGAGCAAACTATATAGCCTAATTGGAGATATGGCTATATTTCATGAACAAGTCATTAGTCCGAGGAAATGCTAGCAGTAGTGTAACATGCACTTCTGCATCACAGGAGGGGGGGGGGGGCAAAGCCTGACTGCTGCCAAGTACCTACCCTTTGTACAATTCAACTTGGGGACCCACCCAAGGATTATCCATTACTCCACTGAATGCTAGTATGGGAGGAAAGAGGATATTTCTTAGTTTTAGAATAATTAAAAATTTAAAAACTGTCATGAAAAAATGGACTAAAAACCAGAATATTGAATTGACTATGCTAATAGTCAATTCAATAGCTACCAATTACCCACCCACTTTACTAGGTATTTTATGTTATTGGGCAATAAACTGTTGTTAAGTTACTGATATCTAAGGCTCAGCATTAAGCTTTCGATTGTATTGAAAAACATTCTTATAGCCTTTGACTCTTCATTTAAAAAGGTCAGGACTTGAGTTTCTAAAATAGAAATACAATTGTTTTTTACTCGCCCATAATTCCACCTCTTGCATTGATTTTCGAAAAGACCCATTTTAGCTACTCAATAAAAGAAACATGGTTATCACTTTTAAAGTATTTAGGTCTAATAGTTCAGCAATGGAAATTATTTTTGTATCTATTACACACACATAACCCCCACAACCAACATTGGGAATTAATTTCTGCAGATGTTCTTATCGTATTTCTACTCAACAAAAACATTCTTACTGCATTCCAAATGTGCAAGTCTAATACTTCAAAAACAGGAATTTTTATCTATAACATCCCTTTAACCTTCCTAGGGAGTTGATTCTTGTTAAAAATGCTCTCAACAGATCTCTATTTAAAAAAGTGTACTAATCAATCTAATAATTCGGAAGATGTCATGATCAGCGAGTGAGTTGTTTTTTGCCCATATATATATATATATATTCAGTGGCGGCGTCAGGCGTCAGCGACGTCGGCAACCCCCGACGGCCTCACGCTTGAGGGGGCCTCGCAAAGTTTTTAATTATTTAAAATTTAGTTATTAGTTTGTCTATTTTAATTTCTATTTGTGTAATTTTTGTCATCATTTGATTAGCAATAAATATCGTTTACTCATACATTAGTTTAACTATAATTCGACTTTTATGTAATTTAACGTTTTCTTGACTGGGAAAAAAGGAGGCCTCGCGAACCCTAATTTCGCTGACGTCCACGCGTGGTCTAGCACCGCCACTGTATATATTGATTCTTTTTATTAAATAAAAATATTTTTCAATATATAGCCTAGAATAGGGGTGGCCAACCTTTTTAGGAAGAGTGCTACTTTCAGATAAAAATAATTATGTGTACCACTTCCAGCATTTTAAAAAATGAAAAAGCAAAAAAATTTTACTTATAAAGCTTATTATGGCAAGCAAGCAAAGAGCTAATTTTTAATGCAAGTCTAAATAGTGGAAATTTAAAAATAATATAATAAATGAGACCAAAGCACAAACTTAGAATTTATTGTTAATCAGTTCAATTAGTTTTGAAAGATGTTTTGATTTTGTTATGTTCACAATGGAAAAAATTTGTTCACAAACGTATGTTGATTTAAAATCTACAACAATAAATCTGATGGGCAAATCGTGTAAATTTGAAAAAATTGCTTGTTAGTACAAATTTCCAAAATTCAGTATAATAATTCCTTATATTTGCTTTTCGGAATAATATGGTGCTGCCGACAATTTCGATTTGGATTTCAGGTGGATAACGATTAACATTTTGCAGAGAAATTAAAAAAGGATATAGGAAAAGATTTCTTTTTTTTTTTATCATCTTGAAAATCATCAAACCTACTTCTGAAAGAATCCTGCTAAAATGGAAATTAAATATTTAAATCGATCACAGCTCGGAGCACTATTGACTTGACCTGTGTTTTTTTCTCAAAAATCAAGGGGGGGGGGAAGCAAAAGTTTGATGACAAACCAGCTAGGGTAGGAAAAATACAAACTTTTCTCTGTTATCGTAAATTTAAATTATTTTAATGTCCCATAGTGTCGGTAAGAAAAGCTACATCACATAGACAATATTCATTCAAGAATAGCAAGAACTCCCTGGATAGTTCAGTATTTTCTTCCAGATATTTTAAGATACGCTCCCTCAAATTCCAAATTATCGAGAGTGGAAAAAGCTTTGGAAACCCAACTCGCACAACAATGCAGGTGCATTCTCTACACAATAAATTTCTATTTTAACTAATTTAAGGGTTTTTTCTGTCTGAAACAACCATATTTCAATGTAATTGTAAAAAAAAAAAAAAAATGTTAATTATTATTTTTAAAATTTTTTATTGTCTCCACATGCCACTGAAGCAACTCTACCGTGCCACATTGTGGCACGCGTTGGCCACCCCTGGCCTAGAATAATACAGTTTTTACTTTTAATGCTCTAATTACTTTCTTTTATAGAATATTTTAAACTAGTTCTTGTTTGTCAGTATGAAGTGATATCAGAGCTCAATTTTAAAAATTATATATTTTCAATAATTCCTTTTTTAAATTTTACATAAGAAAATCGATAAGTTTTTCATTACACATAGATCTACTTTTATAAAAAAATTAATTAAAGATCTATAAAATCTCTCATTTACAATAAATTTTCACTTGTATAACAATATATACCTGAATCAAAGTCCCCCTTTTCAAATGATTTGGAAAATGGGAGGAAAATTGCTCATTCCATTCTCTGAAACAAAACAAAAAAATTTGAAATATTATTTTAGCATATTAATAAAGACATTCAAAATGCACACACAAAACCCCTTATCCATTAATATTTTTGAAATAGATGCATTACAAAGAAATCACAAAATATATGAGAAGAAATTTAGACTTCGGGTTGTCTGCCCTACATCTAATAGGAATAATTTTAGTATCAATCAGATTTAAGAGTATCAAGAGTGAGTAAATTTAATGTCACACTGTTCAACTACTCCAGGGCTTTTGGCAACGAACCTTGTAATTTTGAATCATGGTCAAGTGACGAGGACGAAACCTGAGCTGGCACCTCTCGCTCCTTACTACCACACCACACCAACAGGAGGACATTTGAGCTCTTGACAGATTTAATGTGCATCACTTACCTACATGGCAGTTCTTAAGCAGTACTAGGCTCAAACTCATGACTTGCTGGCCATAAATCTGTTACCTTGACCACTAGGCTACTCTGGCCATTTAAGAGTATCAAACACTCAAGGCTAAATCTGATGTGATTTAATCTAAAATTAGCAATCTGTATTTCAATATTTAGTGTATTTTAATAGAAATCTATACCTTTTTCCAATCTATACCTAAGTTTTTGTTTCAAAATATCTGTATCTTTTTCCTAATTATTATTATTTATTTTTTTTTTATCTAGATAGCTTTATCTTTAATTCTGCCACTTCGGGAAAACACTGGATAAAGTTTTCCAAATACATACACACAAACACATATATATATCCTTTTAATTTCATCTTGAATAACTCTCAATTTATAATAGACTTCTCTTTCAGGACTCGGGCATAATAATTATTGCTTGCCCGCCTGACAGGATTTAATCGTAATCGTATCTTAAAATTTAACAGCTTGCATTTTTTAAAATGGGATTACATAAGAATCTAGCAAATGAAGCTTTCCACCAATCACAGCTTTTGTAAAAGAAAGTCACTTGAAATGCTGCTTCATATAAAATAGCCAGAACTCTTTACTTCTCTCTTTGTGCTGCGAAAAGTTGCTGCTGTGTGACTGCTTTAATCGCTGATACTTATGCGTGTTGTTAATCATATAAATGTCTTGAAAGAAGGAATAAAATTGTCCTGCAACACTAATCATGCATCCTTTATTCAACAGTTGGAAATAGATCACCTCAACATGTAACAAATAAATAAGTAAAATCTCCCCACTGGCCATGATCTTACATATATATATTTATATACATCACAATTTTTTCTTCTATAATGCAATATATTTTGAAAATATTTGCATATCGATTTGTAACTCATCTACTTCCAAAATTTAAAATTTTCAATAACTTATTTAGTTTATACACTGTTACTAGCATTAAAATTCTGAAAACTTTATTTAAAAAAATGAACTCTTTATTAACCACATTATAATTTATTTGTAACCTCTAACTAAACAAATTGGTTTTTCACCTTATGCAAATATCTCATATAATTTAAGCAAAATTATTACAAATATGAACCTAAAAAGTAAAAATGCTGCCAATCCAAGGAAACACTTTTAATTAAATACATGAGAGGGAAAACAAGTTAGAAAAATACATTCCAACAGAAATCAAGTTAATTTTCAGGATAAAAATCAAATTAAAAGAAAAAAAACTTATAAGCAAATACTTGTTTTTAATCGGTTGGAGTCATGGATTTAAATATTAGGTCATTTTTAGTTTAATTGGTGAGATAATTGTTAACAAAAATTGCAATAAAAAGTCTGTTTTCTTTTTCAACTTATGTTTTAGTGTACAAAATAAAGAATCTGATAAACACTGAGTAAAGACCACGATTTTGAATGACTATTACATTTGAGTATCAAATCTGTGATTAAACAAAATTACCCCACAATTATTCTTGCACATGTCGCAGAGAAATGACAAAATTAGGAATCTGTGATCAAATCCCTAAGGGATATCATCAATTCATGGGAGATGTTAAAATAAGGTCTCTTCAATGTCATTTCCCTGATGAAAGTAAGTGATTTTATAAAATCTCTGAATTGTTTCAGTACAATGATGAAACGAACTAGTCAGGATTCACACAGCTCTATTTTCACTTGCTACCACTCCCCTTTACCCAGGACTGGCCATTTAGGTGGTGTGGTGGACACTATGCACCGGGGCCCCCAGCATGATCAAGAATTAAAATAATATACTCTTGCACATGAAATCTTGACAATATTCCTATCGTTGTCAGCACAACGAAAGTACAATTTAACGTAAACATTATCATTATATATCTCTGAATTTCCACAACCTTAAAAACTAATTCTTGATGATGCAAATATTTTGATTTTGTTATTTGATTCATGGAACTCTTGAGGATTCCCATTAAAACTAGACTTTGGAATTTTTAGTAGAAAATAATTTAGAAAAAAAGATTGTGTGTGGACTTATTCATATTTTAACGCAAAGTAAAGAAATTTTTATAAAAAATACTTTGGTATTAATTCAATTAATAATAGCTCTGAAAATAATGTGAATGCTTTAAAAACCTAGTTCAGCCTATGTTGAGAAGTCATAACCATACATATAGGAAAAATATTATATAGAAGCATTTTCCATAAAAGGAAAATGTTTTGAAAATATCATTTCTTTCCATCCCCCCCCCCAAACTGCATTTCAATATTTTTTTATTGTAATAATAAAACAATTTCATATGTATATTCTAATTCAAGTGACACTAAATGAAAGAAGAAAAAAAAAATACTTCAATTATATGTTTTTACAAACTTATTATTCCAAATGTAGTCAGTAACCTAAAATTACTATTCGAAAGAATTGTAAATGTAATTCTATTTTTAGCACATAATATTCTTCAACTTCGTGTAACCCATGAAATCATAAAAACACTCATAATAATGAAAATTTAAGTTTATTCGAATTATTAAGTAAATACGACTCTTCTAATGGATGATATAAACAGAATAAAAAATTCAAGAAATAGAATTGTGTTTCATTTTGCATTTAGATCACAAGAATAAATTATTTCTGCAGTAGGAAATGAAGTCCTTACTGAAATTAAAGATGACATAAAAGCAATCGTGCACTATAATATCCAAATTGGATTGTACTCTTGATACTTCCCATAAGGAACAAACTTCAATAATTAGATATGTCAATTTTGAAGGAAAAAGATTTAACTATAAATTAATCATTTATAGGGTATAATGAAGTAATTTATGTGACTGAAACAGGACTAGCAAAAGAGAGAGTGATATTAATGTCACACTATGAAGAAACAAGAGGGCTAATAGCAAAGGACCTCGGTTGAGTGACGAGGATGACACCTGAGCTGGAACCTCCCTTTACTTTCAACCACACTACACCCACAGAAGGATATTGAACTTCGACAGATTTAGTGTGTATTGTCCCCATAGACACGGTGGGTTTTCTTCAATCACACCAGGATTTGAACTCACAACACTCTGGCCACAAGTTTGTGATCAAAACCACACACTAGGCCAGTGATTCCCAAAGTGGTCTATATAGACCCCCAGGGGTCTATGACGGCTTGCAAGGGGTCCACGTCAGCAAAAAAATAATTTGGGGGTCCATGAGGTGTAAATGGGGGTCTATGATAGTGTCTCTTATTATATAAACTAGATCATGACTTTAAATTTAATCAAGTGGAGGCTAAATTTTACCTATTTAACAGATATATTTACTAAATTTAATAGGGTTAATTTCCACTTACAAGGTGACAGCATAAATTTTATTAAAACAAGAACCATTTCACCATTTCTTTCCGGAGTTAAACTAAAGAAGTATAATACCCGAGGTCCTGAACTTTCTTAGAATGTCACAATCTGTCAGGGTGTTTTAACCTACGCTCAACATTTAAATGCCTTTAATTCAGATTTTGAAATCAGGTTTGAAAATGCTTTGACTATGGTAATACCACAGTAGGCAATGAATTCATATGGTCACATTGAAAATAAATACCCCATTACAATAGGAACTGATCGTAATAAGCACTAATGAAGATCTTAAAAGTTTGGAAACGGATATCAGCAATTTTGGCTTTGAAAAGGCAAACCTATTATTTGTCTCGAATTATGAAATATCATGAGAATGTTTTTAATCATTTTTCCTACTGAAAAGCAGCACGGTTGCCAATCTCCAAAACAAAAACAGAAAAACTTAACATTACTAACAGAAGAGGTTTAAGGTAAAAACTGACAATATCAAAACCAAATGTTGAAAATTTGTTATTGTAGTACCAGACTCATCCCTCCCTTCATTTATTTAACATTTATTTTATGTATTAACTTTTAATTTATATAACATGTTTTTAAATTTTAATCACTGTACTTCATTACAGTTGGAAATTTAATTCATTTAAAGTAGTAATACCAGCTGTGTCAAAATGACCTTTAAATCGATAAATTTGCAAAAATTCAATATTAATTAAGCAGGGGTCTACCCCAAATCGAAAAACATGGCAAGGGGTCTATGACACAAAAAAGTTTGGGAACCTCTGCACTAGGCTATTTCAGCCACTAGGACTAGCAAAAACTTTATTGAAAGGTCAAGTGAACTTGAATTGGATATTATGAATTGTAGATGGCAGGCATATGATAAAATAGCAGCAACATAAAAGTGAAATATAAAGGTGTAAAATCTAGAATAATTGCTTTAAAACTCATGCAGTTTATGTGCCTTGCCTAATACCTCTTTTAACCCTTTTGGGACGAAAGACACAAACGCGTACATACCCCCACGGCCGGAGGATTTTGTGAAGTTAAGTCTAAATCAATGTAATTGGCATACAGATGTCTAAAATATTATTATCATAAAATTTGAAATTAACAGAACAATCATAATATATTATTTGTCATTATCACTACTCTCAGATTCTAATTTAGAATTAATTTTGCATCATTCTGATATTCCAAGTTCAGTGAAACCTTTTCGATGCTTCGACCTTGTAGAAGTAAAAAAAAAATTTGTCTACCAGATCTAATTATTCATAAAAAACTACACTACAAACACAAACCAAATGTTCTTCACGAAAATAAATCTCTCATCTTCACTATAAACAAGAACTACGTGTTCATTTGAAGAGCAGTCATAAAGCATTCAATTCGGAAACATTCCCTTCCCCTTATGTTTATAAAACAAAAACCATGTGTATGTGAGTAGTATTTCTCTCATTTCGAGAAGAAGGTCAGATCTACATGTACCTCAAATTTTATAGACATATAATGCCATCTATTGCCAAAAAATTGAGCTTAAAAAACGTTCCAAGTGCGTGGCACAGATACGTGAAGCTAGACCTCTGACGGTGTTTCATGCCAGCACGACGTTCGTCCAGAAGGGGTTAATTTAGTTTTTTGATGCCACTTCCAGTAGTATATACTGTTAATATTTCCGGAGGATGTTCTAATGTTTATATTAATTATTTTCTGCATCTTCAATAAAATGAGAAACTCTAGAAAAGCATTACTCTTAAACCTTTATGTGGCACTTACAGGGAAGTTAAAATAGATTCAGTTAAAGCACTGTAACACAGTTTGAACAAACTTGCAATATCCTAGAAGAATTTGTTGATGTAAATTATTATACTGGGGTATCCGAACCAAAAAGTCTATTGGATTCAATACAAGGAATGCCAGTCATTTTGTTTAATAGTATTGCTTGCAATATTGTTTAAAACACTATCTATAAACTCTTTCAAGCAGAAGCAATTGTTCTCGATTCTGCTTTTACTTTACTCAATAAAATTGAAGCTTAAATCCAAAAATT
Organism: Trichonephila clavata; assembly: GCA_019973975.1. Classification (NCBI taxonomy): domain Eukaryota; kingdom Metazoa; phylum Arthropoda; class Arachnida; order Araneae; family Nephilidae; genus Trichonephila; species Trichonephila clavata. Next base: position 32,041 of record BMAO01003504.1, read on the forward strand.
TAAGAACAACATTTAACGCACGTTTAGACAAAGTAAAAAAAAAAGCTACAACATAATTTGCATATTTAAGAATATTTTTGTGAAAAATGAATTTTCGAAAAAGAAAAATATTTTATTCTGAAATAGCAGAAGATAAAGTTAGTGTGAATGAATATCAACATCACCCTATTCAGCTACTCGAGGGCTTTGGACGACAGTCCTTGTAATTTTGAACCACAGTCAAATGACGACGATGCCACCTGGGCTGTCACCTTCTCCTAATTTCCCCATTTCACCAACTGGAGGAAGTTTCAGCTCCAACAGATTAACGTGCTTGAGCCCCTTTACACGATGGGTTTTCAGCGGTACTAGACTCGAACTTATAACACGACAGCCACAATGAAATTAGAAGAAACCTCACAGAAGAATTCAGGATGTTATTTTTGATACTGTACAAATAGAAGATTTAAAATGTATTATTTTTAATTTCAAATTAATCTCACTAATATAAAAACTTTAGAAAAATGTTTCAAAAACTTTTTAAAGCTTTATAACAAAGATGAAGTTGAAAAAAAATTTAACAAATTAGTTTTCTGTAGGATTTGATTTGAATGAAAGGGGTGCAAGACATAAACTGAATAATAATTATAATGAGTTTCTAAACATATTAGTCGAGTTAAAAGCTTTGTTTACATTGTCAGTTACTATAGCAAATGCGGAGCAATCTTTAGGCAAATTAAATTTTTAAAAAAAATTATCATCTGTGATCAAGCAGGATGCTTAAATGCACTTGCTATATTAAGCATCGGAAAAAAAATTGCAAAAATTTTTAATTTTTCTGAAGTAATTAATGTATTAGAAAAACAAATCTCGCATTAAATAAACATGCATTAGCAATATATTTTGTTTATAATTTTTTACTTTAAAAAAATTATGGCTCCAAGTGGTTTCTTGCACCTGGTCCCCTTTGTAGAGAAGGCCAGCTCTGCCTTTACTTCCCTGCTCCCCTCTAGTATCTGTGCGCACAGTGTCCACACATTATGCAAGGAAGGTTGTGTGCACTTTTATTACATTCCATATTTCAAGCTTTTTTAAAAACCTACATAATTAAAAAATGAGTTCAGATGTAGAAAAGAAAATCAAATTTGTATATGAAAAACAGTTTAATGAAATTATCAGAACATTTTTAAAATAGTTGTGGACTTGAAAAAGGATAGAAGCTGTAACAATCATCAATAATTTAAATTAGCACCACTTCTTAAACTGAAAAGAACACATAAACAGTTTTACTATGGAAAAAAAAAGATGTTATGGAAGGGGTAGTTACTAAAGAAACTTTGATTTTGAAGAAAAAGTCCGAATACAAGGCCCAGTTGTAAAAATAGCACCAACGCAAAGTTTTTTTTAAATCAGATACTTTGAGAAACACAGCAGTCAACTGGCCATGAGGAAGAAATAAAATGCTGAATAGTTTGAAATTAAAAAAATACCTAATATCTATTTCAGTTGTACTGGAGTTCTTAAAGCTGTGCATGATATGTTAGTCCAAACAAAATTTTCCTAACAAACGAATCATTGTTTACGCAATTGTATCTAGCGACTCAATTATTGTAAACAAATTGATTTAGTTGACTTACGTCCGACCCCAGCTAGAAATTACAAATGTGTATTAAACTACTAAGACCATGCGATGAATTTCAGCTTTCTTCAACTGTTGATTTCAAAAAGGGCTTCTGAAGTAGAAATTGAGGCATGAAAAATATTTTTGAATGTAGGTTTGTCCTCATATATTAAAAAGCGACAATGGTTGTGCATTTGCAGCTGTTGTCATACAAGAATTAACAAGCCTGTGGCCAGCGCACAATATTGTAAATGGTAGGCCTAGACATCCAACAAGTAAAGTGTTTTTTTGTAGAATAGAATGAATGGAATAAATTCATGTGACATTTGTAAAAATCCGGTACACACATTATGTAGGAATACAGTAGGAAAGGAATATGGATTGAAGATTCACAGCGCTATTTATGCCAAAAAGAAGAGAGCATTAAAGATAAAAGGGGAAATGCTGCAAAACACCTGAAAAAATGAAAGTTTCTTTGAAAAAATTAAAAGATGTGTTAGTGAATTTCCCAGCTTTGTGGTGCATGTACCTAAGATAAAGGCTTATTAGATAAAAATAACATAGTGAGGATCATATTAAATTAAAAAAATAATTCATACCAAATTGGTACCTCAGTTGGAATTATAAAAGATTGCTTAACTAGAAAAGTTCATTAAATAGCTACTACAACATTTGCAGAAAAAATTCCACAGATTTATCTAACTCTGCAGGAAAATTATCCTTATTTGAAGGTCAAGGATTTTAGAAGTGTTCCTGTGAGCAATTCAAATTACAGTGTAAAACAAAAAGATGTGCTTGTAAAAAAAAAGTAACGTATTTTGTTATTTTGTAATTCGAGATGACACAAACCGACAACGTGTTTTGAATAAAATGAACAGGCCTTTTTTTTATTAATTATATTTACGAAAAAAATGTTTAAAATTTTACTACAAATGTCCTTTTTTTAAAAAAAAATACCAGCCTAATTATCTAATTCTTTTGTTAATTAGTTTCGAATAAAAAATTTGTATTCCAATGACTTTGTTGTATTACTTACTCTACATTTAATAATGCACCATATTTGTTAAATAAACACTTCTAAATTCTTGACAATATAATGTTATCATTTCACTGAAACAGTTCAGGGATTTGTTCAAATCACTTCCATCAGGGAAATGACCTTTAAGAGATATTAGTACAGGATCTCCTGTGAATTGGTCATTCCTAATTTCATTATTTCCCTGCGACACATATATTAAAAATAATCATCTAATTGAATTTTAATTTATACTATTTTTTTGCCTTTCAGAAACAGTCTTTACATCTTTTGATAACAATATTATTTTAAATAACTATTTAAACACACATATTCTACTGTATACAAAAGTCCATCAGTATAAAATTCTACTTAGTAAGGCACATTACTGCATTTTGTTCCAAT
>BMAO01003504.1:158568-187886 GCA_019973975.1 Trichonephila clavata
TAAATAATATTTAATTAAAGATATATTTCCTCCATCATCCATTTCTAAAAGTAGAAATGTCATTAAAAATAGTCTATGGTCTAACTTGCTCTCTATCATATCCAGCCCATCTAGCATTCTCACAAACGTCTGCGTGAGTTTGGGCAACTTATGGGACGTCTGGGCAAAACATGTAAAAAGGCTATACCTCATAGAATTCCAGTTAGTCTTGGTCGAGTCGATACTTCTATAGCTACCGAATCTACCTTGAATGTACATTTTATAGCTTACACTTTAGTTGTAATTCGCTGTATTAAGTTTTTACGGCAGTAGATTAACAAAAACAAGGATAATTTTTTTTAAGTCGTAAGCGAACATTCGACGATAATAAAGCATCAACAAGTGCACAGCCGAGCATAGTTCCGAAAATTAAATCAAGTAAGTATTCTCAAGAATATTTAAATTTTCGATTTACCTCTACTAAAGTTAATGGAGAAGAAAAGCCCCTGTGAGTTATTTGTTCAAAAATATATTGGTAGCAGACAGTACGAAACCTAATAAACTTCAAAGACCTTTGGAAACGCTTCATGGTGAGTACATTACAAAGCCTCGAGAGTTCTTTGAATTAAAATTAAAATCATAAAAATCAAAAAGCGTTTTTAAAAAAAAACACTGCCTGTGAATGAAAAAGCTTTACCTACATCTTACAAAGTATCATAAAAAATAGCCCAATGTAAAAAGCCTTACACTATTGGTGAAGAGAAATTATTTTTCCAGCAGCAATTGGGAGATTGTAGAAACCATGTTTGGAGACATTTTGCCAGAGTTGCAATCTATGAACTTCAACTCTGGCAAAACCAACTGTAATTTTAAGCCTCCCAGAATTAGCATTTAAAATTAATGTTAAATGATGAAAAAGAATGTAAAATTCCGATGAAGAATAGTTGTGTGGTTTTTTTTAATATTTAAAGCGAGAAGACTTCAAAATGTCTTAACCCGGGAGCAGGTGCGCACTCGATACTAACACTAATGGTCGTGCGGGGTGACTGAGTCTCCCTAATCCTTTTTTTATAAGTATTTTTATTATACACGATAAAAATCACAATTCAAGGGAATAATTTAATTAAGAGCAAGTATACTTACCCACTTTCAAGGACTTTTAAATTTTTCTTTGATAACTTGAGAAAAAATCCAATAAAACTAAACTAATATGTTTTAAATGTGCGAGACCTTAATAAAAGACGCAAATCACAGGTACTTTTAGCTTACATTATTTGCAGGCAAAACTGTCATATTTTGTTCAAGTTATTATAGTTTTAATGTCTTTTGATGATCGACAAATAGGATGCTTAACTTTTTCTTGCTTGTGTCTTTTTGACAGGGCGAAGTTTGTCATGTGGTACACTTATTGCTTCATATTTTTTTTGAGGAAGTTCTTTAAGTATTAATTAAAAACTTTCCTTTCGTTTCATGTTTATCGCTTTTCTCAAATTTACTTTCGCTATCATGACTAATATGCATTATTTTAGCAGGTTCTTCCCTTGCTTGATTTGTTTCAACTTCCGTCAACAGAGATCACAGATGCCGATTTCTTTTTTATACTCTGCTCATTTATATTTATCGGAGGGGGGGGGGGATGTATCATGTTCATAGAAAATATGTATTTCGGAAAAAAAAGTGGTCGCGCGGGAACTCGGTCAAAACAAGAACCTTATGATTGTAATGAAACCTTTGCCACTCCCAAAAAGAGAGAGAGATGTTACAAATACCTTTTAGTTCCTCGGAATTCTGTCATATAGGAGTATACTGTCAAGGTCATTTGTCAAAAATAAACAGTTTTCCCGGAATTAAAGATTTCGTAAGCCTGGGGTTGCTTTGCGCCTCGCGCGAGCATTCCAGTGTTAAAACTGTATTCAGTGTAAAAATATGGATGTTAGTTCTAAAAAAGAACTGTATAAAAGTTTTTCAGTATGCTTTACATGTTTCAGAATATTCATAAAAAAAAACCTTGGGGAAATAATCTTTCAGTCATCTGTGATTTTCGAAATACCATAAAACTCTTTTACATAGAATAAAGTGCGACAGAAATACATTAATATACATACCCTAAATGACAGTGGTGAATTTTTTATTTTCCTACAATTTTTCTCTCGGCCTGGGTATTGCTTTTTCTCTGAAAGAGTAGTATTTTAGGTTTAAAAAGAAATCGTAATAAAAAATCTCTCATCGGGGGATTTCAGCAAATCAAACAAAATGTTTTTCATTTGGTTATAGGATCAAAGATAGCTTGAAGTGGAGGTGACGGAATATTGCCAGATGATATATATAAATTATATCAGTGTAAATGTGTATTTTTTATTATGTCAAAAAGTTTTTTGTTTTAATTCATTCCAGTAAAGGAATTTTTTTGAAACTTTTATTTTCGAGGCTCGCGTTCCCCTTATAGGGTTATCACGCCCCCCAACGGGGGTGCGCCCCACAGTTTGAGAAAAGCTGGCTTATAAAATGTTTTAATTCAAGATGCTTCCACACATTGCAATGGTTCCTCTTACGGAGCAGTGGGTAGTGCATGTTGAGCTAATGTTTTCCCAATCATCGACCATATGTATCCGATGGGTAACAGATCAGGAGACGGGGATGGCAACAGTGAAACCTGATAGTTAAGGAAGAATTCATAAACATCTGGAACTTGCTGTCTTGAATTGTCCTGTTGAAATTTATCATAGACAAGCTATGAAGGAAAGGACTTAAGTCTGGGAAACAAACACACATATATCTATATACATTGTGCTCACTAAAGTCCGTTGTCACCCTAATAATTAATGAACGACAAGACCTATATTCATAAAAGTGGGATCTAGTTATAGGAAAAATGCCATGCTCTACATAAAAAAAACTGTAAAATAAAACACCACCTGTTGGATAAATTAGGAATTAGCGTTATTTTCTCAAAAACAGTACGAGATACATGAAAAAGTATACAAAGTAGTTTAACACAATTTATTTTGTAAAAGACACTTTCTTTAAAGCAATGTTAAAAATAGAAGGCGTAAAATGCATATTCATTTGGTTATTTTACTGTAGAATGAAGCCTCTCAAAAAGCCTCATTTGTACTATCTTGAATGAAATAGGTAGCCATCCTTGCCAACCGATACCTGTGCAGGCACTAATAGCAGGGGATAATCAAAGACGCTAGATTGGCAAAACTTCATTATAAAATGCTTCGAGGTCCAGCCAACGTTTCTGGTCGACATCATATGAACGGATGACACAAGCTTCGAGTGTTAAATTATGCACAACAAGCAGAGATCTGGTCACTGAATAATCCTATATATGCTCTCAAATTTTGACATCAAGATCGATAGATCTCTGACGCGGAATATTCGAAAATAAACTGATTGGCCTGGTATTTTACGAGAGCAAGTTAATGGAATCCCTATGCTTGTCATTACTGAAAAATGTACAATCGGATTTTCTAGAGGATTTGCAGTTGAGTGGCCCCCGAAATGTATGGTTCCAACACGACCTTATTCAGCCTCACAAGGTGCCACGTGTCACACGGTACAATCGAGATACATTTCAGCAAAAAGTAATAGTATATGGTGTTTGCGTTGAACGACCTGCATGGTTTCTGGACCTGAACCCATCGAACTCTTTTCTGTGGAATACCATCAAGCAAAGAGCCCTCCCATCATCACTGCAGGAACATCGAAACGGTATTACGAAGGCTTGTGCCACCGTATCGAGTGACATTTTCAAGAAAGTGCAGCGGGAAAAGCAAAAACTTGTATTCTGATGTGTATCTTTGCTGAAAAACATCATTTTGTGCATGACAGATAAATGAACCTCGTTTACAGAAAGTGTAGTTATGTTAAACGTGATCAAATACAAGTGTGCTTTGTTCTTTTCATGTTTTGCGTAAATTATTATTTAGTAATAAATCGATGATGTTGAGCAACGTTGTAATTTACTTTTTCATGTCTCTCGGACTGTTTTTGAGATAAGAATGCAAACTCCGAACTTACCCAACAGGTGGTGTTGTAAGCAGTTGTGTTTGTATGCGTGTGCATCTGTGTGTGTATGTGGCGTATGACAACTTAACTATACCTAGACTCCACCTTTATAGCTATAGCTATTGGGGTGACAGCGGACTTTAGAGGAGACACTGTATACAGAGAGAGAGAAAGAGCACAACGAAAGACAAGAGATATTAAAGAAAATATACTGCTCTGATAACATATTGAATACCATCATTATGTATTAAGAGGATGCAGTAGTGAACCCGAATGGGGTATGCCAAACTGTAGCACTAAATGAATGGATCATGATGCGACACTAAAAGGGTAACACTACGAGGTATTGAATTTCCTCGATGTACTCCCATTTTTAGCGCATCATGGATGACAACCAAAGGGTTCAGCTATCAAAAAAATAACACCCTTTACCACAACTCTTGGTTGTCGGGGTATCTGGTGAAAGATTTTTCAGGAGATTATCTCATCACTGCGTTGATCACTTCCCGGTCATCGGACCCAATTCGAAGAGGTACTATCACTTCAAATATTTATATTACATTCCATCAGATTCCTGTCCAAATACGGCAGGTACCACTTCAAATGGTGAGAGGTAATCGGCACAAATGCCGATTGTGTGTGTGACTTCAGCCTCAGTTCACTTAGTCACCCTGGGTGGTCATTGCAGCCACTGATATCCCGTCACACGTCAGAGACATAAGGGCACATCAGAGGCTGCCTATTGGTTTAACATTTTCTTTTTATGTTTTGTCGTCAATCTAGTCCAATCACTACTTTCTTGTTGCTCTGTATGGTTAAAATTCCCCCATTACCACCCAAACACCGAATGGTGATGCATCGCTTCAACTTCTTCAACAGTGATCTTGTGATTTGATCATTGTTTCCTTTACTCCAACTGCTCGTTGCCTCTAAAAATACAAGATCAGCTCATTCTATTCGCGCATCCGTCTACGAGACATTGATACAGTCCATGTGGGTTGATAGAGCCACATCTCATTAAAGTTATACCATATATTGGAATTCCTCTGTTTTAAATACCATCCGAATACTCCGTTGTAATGTTCTGGAGCTCCATCTAATCAGATAGTGGGTGCTAAAAGTTAATCATTTGTATAGTCTATCATAAGATGTGTGCATAACCAATTTTCTTCCACTCTGGTAACTCCTTGGTGCATAATTTTTATGTTAGAGTGTATGTAAATATAGAATCACAATATTCTTTTTCTGTTAAATGTGTGTTACAATACTGTAAAATTTCAAAAGTTAAATCACACACGGTTAAATGGAATATGAGGCTTTTGTACTTTTTACAGCAAGTGTTTGAAATATTTAATGGAACATTAAATCTTTAATATAGTTAGTAAATAATAAACTCTTACAAATGATATTAAAATAAAGACTTAATTGCGTGATGTAATGAAATTTTCTACCAATTGTTTTCAGTATTTTAGGGGAAGATAATAACTTTGGACGTTGAAGAAACAATTTTAAAAAAAACTGTTTTAAAAACTAATACATCATGATAGAAACGTTTTAAAATGAACCGCAACTAAATTCTACAGTAACTATACTCTGAGAAATTAAAAAGCCTAAATAACTGAGTTGTCCTTTAAAAACAATGTAAAAGTTTCCGCTAACATCTGTTTGGTTTTGTGCTTGATTGCTTGCTTTATTTACATCTAACTGCGAAATAACACCGTGGGCTATTGGAAACGAACATCCTAATTTTAAACCATGGTCAAGTGATGAGGATGACACCTGAAACTCTCTCCACATTCTCCAAACTATGTCTTGAAATAAAATGTACTATTTTTATATCATATGTTGCTATATGTATTGTCATTATTGTTCAACAAATAATGAAATGAGGTTTTGTATTTTCCCAGGAGATGATACTTTGTGATTTATATTTACTTGAGTGCAAAAATTCATAAAAAACATTTTTTCCAATTAACACGAATTGTTGTACATGTCACTGTTACGAATGCCATTCTCCGCCATCAGAAAATTTAAGAAACCACCGACAGTACATGTACAGAACCACCCGGTCCCCTGGTCAGGGCCGACTAAGTATCTAGGCGTCATTCTAGACGCCCACTTAAATTTTAACCTCCACGTTAATTACATTAAAAACAACTTCCGGGCGATAGCGAGTAAATTTACCCCTTATTTTTCCCGGAAGTGCCCTTTGACCTTAAGAAATAAGAGTGCTTATCTATACCTCTATTATCAGACCAGTCGTCATATACGCTTGCCCGATTTGGAGTCATGCCACTCATTCAACTATTAAAATACTAGAACAATCCCAAAATGTAATAATAAGAAAACTAACAAATGCCCGGTGGTTTATGAGGAACAGGAGTCTTAGATTTGCTGTGCGCCTCAAAACCCTCCGGGAAACCTTCAAGAAAATCTCAATAAAATTCTTTAATAACCTAGATAATATAGACAACCGTACTTTAAGAAAAATAGAAATATATACTCCTGATCCTAACTTTAAAACACCCTGAAATATCTTACTTTAGCATGAACTTCCTTTTAACCAAACTTACATTTTAATTTCTCTCGACTTCTGCGCTAGCTTTTAGCTAGACCCCGCCCCTCTCTGAGAGGCTGACTCCTGATTGGACAACCAACTCACTCATGAAACTTTCCAAACACGGCCGCTCTTGGCGGTCACTCATACCCGGGGAAGCAGCGGAAAAGGACCGCCCGGTTCTTTCCGCGGCCTACCCGATACGAAAACCATGCCACTGCGGCGAGACAACCGCTTCGGCGGGGCCCTCGTACTGTCGGCACAGAAAACATAATACAAACAACAGAACACACGCAAACAATGTCGCTTCCATAACTTCTTACTGATATTACCAATACACAAATTTAATTTTATCCTACTTAAAGCCTTTAGAATCATTCTCTCCAATATAATAACAGAAATGGGCAAATTATAACAGTAAAGCTAACTCCCCAAATTTCTGCCAGATAGGAGATTAAGATCTCAACAGAGATCATGTGCTCTAATGTATTGTTCAACACCTGTTGAGAAAGCAGTTCAATATTTTGTGTAATAGAGTTATCTTTACCCAAACTACTAAAAGGTATTAGGGTGAAAACATATTGGAACACACATATACAAAAGAAACCTTCTATTTTACATTTTGAAAGTACTGAATGTACTGAAGTACTGAAAGTACTGAAATCCATTAGGATTTCAAAACAACAGTTGATGTCGAGGCAACAGTGAAATTTAATGATGGAATAGCTTATCAATTAGATATTACGAAACATGTGGGTTTCAAGTTAGAGAATTTTTCAATCATTTATTTTCAGGCTGACAATGCGCGAATGAAGAGGACATAAATGAAGTTTGGATTTCAAATAAAAGAGACTCGGGCTCTGGGAATGAGAAAAACAGTCATGCCTGAGCATTTCATAGAATTAATAGACGCAACATATGAAACGGGTACATTTTAAGTGTAAAAAGAATGTTTTTAATGTCAAAATTCAAACATAATCTTTAAACTCTTGCTTTTCTCAGTTTCTAATTTTCACACTTTTCCCCAATTTGAATAAAGTTCTGGTCACAGAACAATCCCTTTATATGCATATATTGTGCTTGTAGATCTTTATTCTATATACTTTAATTTGGTTTTTACCCTAATTAAATGATCTACAGAAATGTAAAGATAATTAGACGTTCAAAAGCAAGCCCTTTTCATTACAGTAAAACATATGAATGTGAATGCATGCCCCCCCCCCCGTCTTTTGAATATTTTGAATTTATGAAGAGATAAAATTAAGCTTTTGACACACGGAAACTATTATCTTGAATGGAATCTATTTATCAAATTTGGAAATGTGCGTCTAATCGTTAAAAATTGGAATAATTATCTATAACGCCTTCTAAGCCCCCCCAACACCCCTTGGATGTCGACTTTCACCAAACTCATTTTGTAGCTGATCTCTACTCAATGAAAGGAATCTGCTTACCCAATTTCAAGACAGTACGTCGAGTAGTTTAAAAATGGAAATAATTATTTGTAAAACCCCTTGTAGTTGGAATCTCGCAAAAAATCCGTTCTTAGCGAAACTCTACTCCATGAAAAGAACATGTCTACCAAATTTCAAGTCTGTAGGTTGAGTAGTTCCGGAGATATCGTGATTAGTCAGTCAGTCAGGGAGTGAGTCGCTTTTCTTCTTTATATATATACACTGGTGTCCAAAAGTTAAAGCATAATTGATAATTATGTGAGTAAAGAAGGGACTGTAATTCAGAATGGCGGGAAACGTGATATGCGAGTGTAAAAAGGTTCTAAAATAAGGAAGAAAATCAAAAGAATGATAATAATTAATTTTATTATCCAAAGTAGCAGTTTGAAAGAAAACTGAGCATAGCAAGGATTCACACTTTAAAGAAAACATGAAAGAAAACATTAAATAAAATACTGATGCTGCAGTTTAATAATGCGTGTGGTCACCTCTGACAGCCAGGCTCCCTGCACAGCGATTTAACATAGTACTTGCTATGAGATGATGAATGAGTTGTGGGCTCAAACGGTTCCAAGCTTCTTGAAGAGCTCTCCTCAGTTCTGTAACGGAGCTTGGTGGGTGCGAAAGGGCAGCAATTTGTCTCCTGAGCATACCCCACACATGCTCGATAAGATTTAAATCACGGGAGTTCGCAGGCCACGACATGCGCTGGATGTTTTCCGTTTCAAGGAAGTAATCAATCAGCACCGCTTGGTGACATGGCGCAATATCATCCATGAATATAAAGTCAGGACCGACAGCACCTCGAACATAAGGCTCAAGAACTTTGTGTCTGTATCTTTGAGCAGTCACAGACCCCGTATCAAAGAAATGTAGGTCTGTGCAGCCGTCCATCATGATGTCCGCCCATACCATTACTCCCCTTGATGGAAAATGATGTCTTTCCGTTATGTTTCTTGGTTCAAAACGTGTTCCACGCTCTCTCCATATCGTTACCCGCCGTAAATCACTACTCAGGCGTAACCAGGACTCGTTACTGAACATCACATTGGCTCACTCTCCCACACTCCACTGTTGATATTTCAAACTCCAGTTCAAACGAGCGCGTTTATGCGCAGACGTGAAGGGAATGCAAACTGCTGGTCTTCTGGCATACAGGCCAGCATGATTGAGGCTCCTGTAAACAGTCTGTCTCGAAATTCGTATTCCTGTGGCGACTGTGAGCGCCGAGCCCAGTGCTCTGGCAGTACTGCCCCTCTGACGTTGCGCTCTTATTACCAGATATCGGTCTTCGCGAGGGATTGTGACTCTTGGTCGACCTGATACTGGTTGTCGGGTAACATCTCCCGTTCTTTGAAACCTCTGCCACAGTCTTGAGATCACAGACTGGTCCACTTTCAGAAATTGAGACACTTGGTTTGTGATCGTGAGGATTCCAGCATTCCAACGATTCTTCCTTTCGTAAACATGTCCAATTGGCGTCTTTGTGCCATCCATCATTCACCTTGTTTGATGGTTAACAACGTTCCTTCGCACAGCAGTTGTACGAAACTTATCTGAACTGCCTATGCTGCGAGAATCTGTTTCTCCGTGTTCTGACATGCTCCGGTTTTTCTCGCAGAAGTTTTGCATGAACCCAATGTTTCTTCTTCACCCAATTAATATCCGCAAGAAATTTGGAATAATTTTACGAATATTTACTCCACGTTTTTCGCATTTTACGATTTACGCTTTACTTTGGGACACCAGTGTAGATATTATTTATATGAACAATAAAAGTGTTATTCGTTATTTGTAACTGATCATGAAATTTGAAAAAGGAATCTGCATTGTGAAAGTTATTTTGAAATGAATTTGTTGATAACAAATACCCTCAAGAGCCAAAACATTTTGAGCACCCCTACATTTTGCAATGAACTCGCCTGGATGACGTGGAAGGCACGTGATTAGGTGGAAGGGGTATTTAACTGCTGCTGGAGAGTCTGAAGAATCATTTTTTCACTTACTTTTGTATATGATGGGAAAGGCTGCAGATCCAAGTGACTTTGATAGAGGGAAGATTGTGCAATGGCTCGAAGGCTCAGAACAAGTATTTCAGAAAATGCACGACTCGTGGGTTGTTCGCGATCTACAGTTCTTAGTACTTATACAAAGTGGATGAATGACGGTGAAACCAGCAGTAGACAACATGGCGTTGGACCTTCGCACTCTATCAAAGAAAAAGGTCGTCGGAGACTATCTCCCATGGTAAAACAAAACCGGAGCCAGACAGTGGCTCAGCTGACAGCCCAATACAATGCAGGGCAAGTAGAATAGTATCAGAGCACACTGGTCAGTGGACACTGTTGGATATGACACTACGCAGCAAACGTCCCACTCGTGTGCCTTTACTGACCAAGCGTCATCGCCAACTGCACCTGCGCTGGGCCCGAGAACATCGCGACTGATCCATGGATCAGTGGGAGAGAGTTGCCTGGTCAGATGAATCACAGTTTGTCATTCATCACGTCGATGGCCGTGTCAGGATACGCCGTCTTCCAGGTGAACAATTGATCCCTCAATGTACATACTCAGGTCAGTCATACACAGGTCAGTGGTGGTGGTGTTATGCTATGGGTTACGTTTTTTTGGGCGTCTCTGGGACCCGTGGTTGTGGTAGAGCAGACCATGAATGCTACAGGGTATCTAAACATCATTGTGGACCAGTTGCACCCTTACATGGGCTCTGTTTTTCCAGCTGGAAATGGAATGTTCCAACAGGACAACACCCCGTGTCACAAGGCTAAAATTGTGTTGGAGTGGTTCCAGGAACATGATGCTGAATTCCAGTTAATGTCCTGGACACCTAACTCACCGGATCTCAATCCGATAGAACACATTTGGGATGTCATGGGACGGCAGCTCAGAGTTCAAAGACCACAAATTCGCAATATCTCGGATTTGCGTGACCGTTGCTTAAAAATCTGGTACAATCGGTCTCCGGCCATCTACCAAGGACTTATGGCATCCATACCAAGGCGGGTTGAAGCTGAGTTGCGTGCCAAAGGCGGGCCAACTCGTAATTGACAGGTAGTCATAATGTTTTGGCTCTTGAGTGTACATCTTTTACATAAAGGATTATGAAATTATTAATCAGCATTTGATCGTGTATGATAAATTCGAAAACACGGTACTACACATAACCCAACATCACAATCTAGACTGTAGAATCTAATTTCTCTTCTTATTTTCGTCTCTTTACTGATTCTGAGCAACAAATAATACACTGTCGTGTTGTATTTGTTTTCTTCTCTGTTGGGGAACGCAGTCAACAGTCTTTCAAATAAGCATAAAGAGGGGATTCTCAACAGAAGGATGTCCTCTTTTTGTAGAAAATTCCGTAAAGTGTGGTACTTTTCAATTATTCGAAAAATAAAAAAACCACATGTGAAATAATTCGAGAAAGACTGACTGCACGGTGTAAATTTTCATAGGGCCCGAGCTACACTCGGGATGAGCCAGGATGGTACGCTTCGCCTACCTGAGCTCAGGTTGGGAAAAGCCAGGAAAGAGTTAACTAACCGTGGACCGTTTTTATCATACTAATAGGTGTTCAAAATTAAAACTAATTCTAACTGTGTCTTTGTGAGTCTATTAGACATGCGGTGCATTTCATGTTCCAATGTTCTTACACAAAAGATTTCCATTCGTATAAACTTTCTGAAACTTCAAAATCTGCTTGACTAAAAATCTTACTTATATACCCTATAATTCATGCAAAAATTAAATCCTTCAACTCAAATAACTACAAAAATTATTTATATAGTATACTTACTTTTTTCCTTCTTGCACTTATATCCTATGCAATCAGGTTTCCCTATCCATTATTCCATTTGGTTGAACTTCAAGATGCTTAAGACGATATGGTACCCAAAAAATCATCAAACTATCGAAATTTTTTTATTAAACATATTTGATACATAGAATCTTTATAAACATGCCTGCAAAATTTCAAAGCTTTACCTGCACTTTTTTTATCAAGTTATGAAGCAATATTTAATGCTGGACAAACTACCAAGCTCACGTTTCAGATTATCTGCTAGAAAAGAGCCTGATAAAAATGAATTAATTATATTTTTCTACCACGCGTAAATGAGACTGATATTATATATGCAGTAACAAATCATTTCAAGAAAGAATTGTGCAATTCATGAAAAATTTCTAGTTTGTGTATTGTTTATTGGGGGGGGGAGAGCAAATGGATTTGGTCAAGATTTAAAAGTTGTGCTTGTTTTTCATAATATTATTATGAATGAAATTAAAATTTAAAACGGATTCTCCCAAAGCACAAATATTAGAACTCATTTTGATAACTCAGATAATTAAAAATCTAATTCGCAAAAGAATCGAAAAAATCTCCCATTTTTATATATTTGTTTTTAGTGATATGTATATATCCCATGTGAGTGAAATTCAACATTTTTTTATTAAAATATTCAAGATATTTATTTAAACAAATGCATATATGAGGCTCTTAGATTTTGATCAATTTTACCTATAAATTGTTATTTGATTTTGCTTTCATTCGTGTACACTATTTAACATGCGAAGGCTTTTAAAATCATGGAAAAATCATTAAAAGAATAAACATATTTTGTACATGTTAGCCATTAACTCTGAGCATGGAATTAGCTCTGAAGTGTGTATATTTATTTTTTTTATAATTATTAAGATAAAGTTTTATGAAAAATTTATCTTTCATTCGTTTTCTTCCATATATTCATTATGGCAGAATACTGTTTAATTGTTCTACATTTGTGCAATTCCTTATGGTAAGCAGTTTTAAATAAGCTAATTAACATTTTATTAAAGTTTCAGACTATTTGATGAATATTATATCATGCTATTCGTGGAATGAAGAAAACTTCAAACTCATTTTTCTCCATGTTGAATTTTTATATATATACTATTATTCAAAACCCTAAGGCTTTATTGATACACTCATGTCCATAAATTAAGGATAATGAAGTTCAGGCAAAGAAAGAGACAGAAGCAAATCAAATTTGACTTATTTCTAAAGTCTATTTATTAAACAATAGGTAAAGAGCAAAAAGGATGCTATATGTTTGACATAATTAATAAAAATTGCGATTTTTACTCCCTGGAGCAATTTTTAAAAAAAACCTATTTACAAAAAAACAGTATAACATGGTTAGTATGATGGTTAATACGGAGTATGTCTCCCGGACGATGCAATACAGGCCTTACAACGCCTACGCATGCTGAGTATCAAATTATCAATCTGATCTTGGGGAATATTACACCACTCATCAAGCAATGCCCTCCGAAGTTCCGGTAGACAGGTGGGAGGGGTTGACGGGCTGCAATTCGTCGGCCAAGCATATCCCACACATGCTCTATTGGATTCAAGTCCGGTGAGTATGCAGGCCAATCCATACGGGTGATATCCTCCGATTGAAGGCATTCGTCTACAATTTTTGTACGGTGAGGACGGGCATTGTCATCCATAAACAGAAATTCAGCACCTATGGCACCCCGAAACAAACGTACATGTTGTTCCCGAATGACATCCCGATAGATGTGGCCTGTCATCGTTACACTCTGAACATGCAGGTCAGTTCTGGAACCAAGAATAATTCCTCCCCAAACGAGCCATCCTGCACCACCGTAATGGTGTCGCTCAATGGCGTGGTAACGGGTACCTGGCGCTCTCCGTAGGAAAGTCCGGTGAGAATCAGACTGCAAACTAAACCTGGACTCGTCGGAAAACATCACACAAGACCACTGTTGCGGTGTCCACAATGCATGCTCTCTACTCCAGGTTAATCGCAGGCGACAGTGAGTTTCGGTAAGGGGAACACATCTGACAGGCCTACGAGCATATAGACCAATGTGCCCTAAGCGTCTGTACACAGTCTGCCTTGAAACTGTCGTACCGGTAGCTGAAGAGAGCTGACGAGATAGGTCTGATGCTGTGCTCCGTCTGTTTCTTTTGGCAGTAACTGCCAAATACCGGTCCTCCTTCGGCGTTGTAACTCGGGGGCGACCTGTGCTGTAACATCTACTCACATTACCATCATCTTGGAATCGTTGCCAAAGCCTGGAGATGACACTCTGGGCGATTCCAAGTTCCTCGAATACGTCCAGCTAAGTACGTCCACATTCCAGTCGTCCGATAATTCTACCACGTAAAAAATCATCCAAGTGCTTCCTTTGTGCCATAACTATGCGGTTATTGCTTTGAAAGGCTTTTAAAACGCTTGTGAACAATTTTACTTCTTTGCCACCATTCCTTATATACCCCTCTCTTATACTCTTGTCATTGTGACGTACTATCCGCGCCATCTGGTGGTTTCCTGTAATTTGCATATTCTTCTTCAAGATGTGTGTGATAATTCTACAGGTGAAATTTTTATTTTAGAGTTCAATTTCTGTGTGATTCTGAATTACCCTTAATTTATGGAAATGAGTGTAATTGAAGTATGGGTTTGAAATTTTGAAATGTATGTTTTGTAAAACTGTGCATGGAATTAGCTCTAACATGTTTAGTACTTTTTCTAAAAAATTTCAAAATCAAAATTAATGCTTTTTTTTTAGAATTTTTGAAAGTTTAACTATAAAAAATTAAAGAGTAGCAGCAGAAAAAACCCCATGCTCAGTTTTATGTAGTATATTATAAGGAACTTGGGGAAAAAATTTTGAAAGAAAAGAGACATATTTAAAAAAGCCTTAGAAATTTTAAAAATGTTTAAGAAATTTCTAAAAATTTAAATTTTACAAACATTTTGCAACAAATTAAAAAAATTTTGTACGGAATTATTAAATATTAACCTTTATAAAATACAAATAAAAACAAATATCAAATATTAAAAATAAAAAAAATTGTGAAGATGGTGCCATATCGCCTTAAGGATATTTATTGTATACGCATATACGTTTATATTTGTGTTTTCTATTCTTTTTGCTGCCTAGTTCTTCCTTTTTAATCCATGTAATGAAAAATTTATTCTTTCATCCTTCTCTTGTTTATATATCATGATATAAATTATGTATTGCTACGTAACTATGTTAGGATACTTCTTGAAATATACTCTGAGAATTATTTTTCTTAAATATGACAAACTGGTGTGAGATTTTAATTTTACTTAGTTTTTAAAAAAATAAAGCTGCTCAGAGTGAGTTGGTGCTTGTTGGAATAAAAGTCATCCTAGAAGAACGGCTACACATAGAGCTCTAAGCACTTTTTTGGGTAAGTTCAGTCTTCCATCGTGCTAAAAAAGAGACCACGGTAGCCGAGTTGTCTTGAATGCACAGTCATGACCACACTTGATGTTCATTCGTATAACTTCGAACAGTGGGATGTTAGCTCAGTTGTCGTCCTCGTCATTTGATAAAGACTCAAAGTTACAAGGTCCGTCGTCAGTAGCCCTCAATTTGTCTTATAATGTGACGTTAATAAAAATTAAATTATATCAAATTGGCTAAAAAATGTGACATTATCGAAATCATCCTTAACATGAAGGGAGAATTCATTTCTTAAGGGGTAACTTTAACTAAACATTTTGTTGCTATAAATGATTAGAGTCCTAATACATTTGAATCCTATCTCGTATACTAGAAACAGAGATTGATTTCGTATATTAAAACTATAGGTTGATTTTGTATATTAAAACTATAGGTTGATTTCTTATATTAAAACTATAGGTTTTGATTTCGTATATTAAAACTATAGGTTGATTTCGTATATTAAAACTGTGGGTTGATTTCATATATTAAAATTATAGGTTGATTTCGTAAAACTGAACCATAAGCAGTTGAAGTAGAAACAAGAAATAAAAAAAAAAATTTGAGTCAATTCCTACTTTTGTCGACAAAGAAAAAGTATTTTAGTTAATTAAATTTAATTAATGAATTAATATTTCAAAAACTGTATTACCATCAAGTGTCATCCATGACAAGTTTAAAAAATGTATTGGAACTTGAGTGGATGAATGAAAAAATAAGTATTTGAAGCCAAGAAAAAATTCATTAGAAAAACCTACTGATGCCATCTGTTGCAGCTAGTTCTAACTTCTTCAGAAATATTGCAGTATAAATTTAAAATTAAAAAATAAAATTTAATTAATGAATTAATAGTTGAAAAAAATGTAGGAACATCAAGTGTCATCCACTTCAAGTTTAAAAAATGTATATGAACTCGAATAGATGAATAAAAAATATTTTATTAACGATTGAAAATTTGAACAAGATATATATATATAAATAAATAAATATAGAGAGAGTGTGTGAACTAATAGTAGGAATTGAAAAAAACGTTTTCTCTCTTATTTAAAAGAAGATGTATATAGTTTTAGTCTCAAAGCTATCAGTTAATGTTCAACTGTCAAATAGCATGTTAACTTTAGTATCTTAAGTTGTAAGCGTGTGATCTACATCAACATGTACTCAAGTATTCACTCCTGTGATTTAACCTTCCCAGCAAAGCCATAGATAAGTGTTATCAGTAATTTGAAACGATATTTGTAAATGCTGATTAAAAGATTAAGGCACTTACTTTATCAGGTTATAGTTAAGGCTGTGCTCATAAGGGAAAATAATTAATTTTTTGTTTTAAGAAAATCGAAAAGGAAATAAGAAATTATTTGCAAAATTATTTTCTTCCTGCCATTACAGTAGGAATATCTATAAAACATGAACTACGGAAATCTGCTTATACCAGAAATATGTAATTTAAAGAGAAGTGTAAAAAAATCAATTTTTTTTTTCAATAACATCTGCAAGAAAGATTAAAAATCTTTATTCTAAACAAAAGGGTTATTCAATCATTCTTCCAGCACAAAGAAATGGAAACAAAATTTTATCATTCACTTCTCTATGTATTCTCTCTTTGTGAACAAATATAGAACTTTGAATTGCAGAAAAATGAAAGAAAAAAAATCGACACACTCGATGGCAACATATCTTCCGTAAGAAACTACACATATTTTGAAGCTAAGTCATAATAATGGAGTCAATTCTTTGAAGCAGCTATCTGCGTTGCTTAGTATTTTTCAGATATCCGTTTTTTCTCTTCGTAAAAATCAGACTTTGAGCTCTTACCTTAAGATAAGGTTCAGATTTGTAGTGAGCAATGCAATATTCGTAATGCGTGAAAAGGTGCGCGGGTGATATATCTGTACTCGCTTTCGTTATTCTGAAAATTGTGGCGTTTGGGTGTGGAATTTGAATTTTTCTTTGTTTTTCCTAAGTGGATTAACTACACAAAAAATGGCCCCGCATGTGGATCCAGCAACAGCATGGATGAAATACATAATTTTTACAGTGAATTTCATAATTTGGGTGAGATGTTTTACAATTTTATTCGGTTTACCTGCGTCATAATGTACGATCTCTTCTGAGATATCTTGATAAACTGAATTAAAAGAGTAAGCTGTGGGTATATACAAACATAATCAAAAATAATTATTGTATCTTCTTTGGACATTTATTGTTGATAAGACTGAACATTTATATGTAATTAATGTAGTACTATATATGCACTAATTTAGGTCTACTAAAATTAATGTTTCATGTTTACATTACGTTAAGTTAGGAAAAACCGTTACGAGTTAAATCAAGCTTTAAAAGTAAAGTCTATAGTTTTTACAGCCTACAAATTTCGAATACTTTCTATAAAACGTTAAATCTTTTATTTTCATTAAAATCAGTGCAATTAAATATTTTTTTAATCGTATGTATAATAAAAGGCTGTTGTTCTTTCATCATCATGACAAGGACCTAATGTTTATCTTATATAAATTGCCTTTAATAAAATTAATTAATATATATATATATATATATATATATATATATATATATATATATATATATATATATACCTTTTAAGCCAGAAATCAATGTTGTATATTCATTTTTTGTATTAATAATAAGTAGATTTATGGAAGTATCTCTCAAGGATTTTTATGTATGTGGTTACAATTTTGTATCTTTTAGACAAAATTAATATTTTTTTCATTTATTTAAATTTATTTTTATTCCTTGCAGCAATTTATCTTTTAATAAAAATTTAAAAAAATCAAGTTATTTTGGAAGTTTTTATTTAACTTTAAGAACCTATCATATGAAATAAAGCAATTGATTAGTGCTTTAAATATGTGTATAAAAAATGTTTTAATATAATGTAAAGTTTCAAATATAGGAATATTTTAGGCATAGAACACTTAAATAGAACTAAAAAGTTCTCTAATTTTGAAGCTAAAGCCCTTTTTCAAAAGTCGGCAGATTCTTGAACAGAGCAGATCATTCCCAACTAAACTGCAACATTCAAAGCTCGGTCGGTAACAAGAGGTGTAAGCTACTCTAAAATAAAAACTTGATTCTTGTAGAACCATAATAAAATATGAGAATCTCAGCTACAATTTTAATATTTTAAATTAAAAATTGAATTAAAGAGAATTATTGTATTGCAAAAATATACGTTAGAGGCATGCGAATAAAAACCAAGTTAGACTTTTAACAACTCTTCTGAAAGGTCATGAGTTTTATTAGTGAAAAAAATAACTCTGCTTAAAACACTTGAGTATTATTTTTAAATATGATACTCGGACTCTTTAAGTTATGTGTTAATATTTTATATTACTTCATTTTTGTATATTTTTACTGTTTGTATTCTTCTGTTTAAATCAAGAAAATTTATTATTCATGAATGAGAAATTCAGTAGAGAAAAATTAAATATCCAGCATTTAATTTAGTGTGCTCAAGCTTAGGATTGAACTGCAGGTTAAGTAATATATATTCAGTCGCCAGCCTTCCCCTTTTTTGTTCAATGTTATTAGGGAGAAAAATAAGAATTTATCACAAAAACAATAGATGAGAAAAACAAAAACACAAACTAATGAAAAATTGTAAAAATTTAAAAATTACTAAAAGAAACATACCACACGGTATAGTATGTGAAGTACTTTTAAAAGTAACTCCAAAAAAGTAGCAGAAAAGTTGAAGAAAACTCTAGTTAATTTAAATATACATAGACTATAAATTTCATATATATTATATACATTTTATTCACAGATAAATGCACCTATAGAAAGTAAAAACATTGCATAGATTTTTTTTTTAAATTTGAAGTTGTCGTATCTTAGTATTACACAGAATATGCAGTTTAGTTAGGACTAATATAACTATTTGTTGTACAAGTAAAATTTTACAAGATGTTTCATTACGACGTCAGAGCCATCTCTTCGTGGAGAAAAAAGTAGAAGCAAAATATTTGTAAAACACTTCTTACGTCGTTATTCTTAGATGAAAGTGCTTATGAAAAATTAAAGAGAGGTACTGATGTTTGAAGAAAAGTTTAAAGAAAAAAAAAATTTGATTATTTTATATTTTTTTTAAATTTTATATTTCAATATTTTTATTTCATTTAATCTGGTTTATTAGTAACTAAGTTATCAATAATTACGTTGTGAGTATTATAAAATTATATTTCCACAAATTGATATGTAACTCCTACAATTATACAGAGAAAAAGGAATTTTAGAGCAATATGAATTTTAAATCCATCTTTTTTTTATCATAAATGTTACTGTATAAATTTTTTTTTTAATTTGTAAGTCAACAATAAACTGAGCTTTATTTTGTTTAACATTTACTTAATATTTTCAAAAAACAGCTGGATTATATTTGGATAGAATGTAGTTTTAAATGGTAACTGGTTTTAAATTTAGTAACGATGTCAATCAGTGTAACGATTAGTAAAAAAATGTATTTTTATTATAGTTTTGTTCACAAAAATATAAAGCCCATAAAAATACTAGCAGGCCCATCTTATAGTAAACACTACATCTGTCTGTATATTGATACCCATTGTATAATATTTTTTTAATCCCGAATTAATGAAGGAACTGAATTTTTGTATCCTTGTGACATCTTTTTATCTATATTCATGGTAAAATTGAAAAAGTGACGTATCATATCTGCTACATCTATTGAAATGAATAGATCTTTAAAATAAAAGCTATAAAAACAATAATTTTTCTGTCTTTATTGTTATTAATGATATCCGTAATATTATTTTTAATAATTGCTGTATTAAGGTAAATTACGAAATTAATAACTTTTTAAATTGTAATGAATCAACGTATAAATGGGGTTATTTTTTCCCTGATTTAAATCTGTAAAGCTTAAAAGTATTATTAACAGTGCGGAATGTTGCATAAGCTATGTGGCTTTGGTACATTAAAAAGACGGGAAGAAATTTAATACTTGTAAGTGTAATACTTGTACCTATATAAAATTCAATTATTAATTTCTCTTAAAAATAACTTCCATTTATGAAAAGAATTACTATTTCGGAAAGATTCATTACACAATTTGCAATAATAAAATTTGAAAAAAAATTATATAACTACGAAACACTTTGGCAAAAAAAACCTCAACGAAATTTTTTGCAGAGCTCTGATCATAAGCTTATGATTTTTTAAAGTAACTTCATATTTATTTTTATAGTTTCACTCCTTTAATTCCATTAGAATATTATATTTATATTCAGTAAAAGCTTTTAGAGGTAATTCACATTTAATAGCAGTTATTGTGATAAAACTTTCCGAATCTTTACCTATTTGTTCCTTTATAATTTAACTGTGATGAGATTTTCAGTCTATAGCCAGGGATCCTTAATAATTGTGTTTCCTAATCTTTTGTCATTATATTCAGGTCTCCAATAGTAGTGATATTTATAATTATATTTAAATCATCAGCAATCCTTCAGATTTTTATTAATGACTTTATTCGAAAAAGAAAGTCTACAGTATCTTAAATGATTTTGACATTATATTTATATGTGCAAAATATTTGTTAATATGTTTATTAATATAGATAGTGGGACTATATCAGGAAGATTATCATTACTTAATTTCGCATCGAGAATAACTATTTCTTTTTGCTGAGACCTAGTACGTAACATTTAACTTTTTAATATTAAAATCTTTTTCAAAATTATAATTTGTAACAAATTTTTCTAGACATTATATCACCTATCTCTGTACTTTTGCTGTTAAATCTGTGGTGTTTCTAGACATTTTACTACTTTTAGAAATGTTATTATTTGTAGTTTTTTTAAAATTTTGTTTAGTAAGTTGTACTGTGGTTCTACTACAGTGAAAGACATTAAGTCCATATATTGCATTGTATGTTTTATCAAATAATTTTAACACTATAATCCACCTTTAAAGTTGGGGACTATTTTGATGATGGAAAGTTTTGCATTTTAAGACCACCTAATTTGATACCAGAATTCATTTTGTGACGGGCCTATCCGCGTGAATTTCCAAACTAATCCTCTTGGGTAACTTTGGGGCCAGCATTTATTCTATTTCACAGCCTCTTCGGGAAAAACACGAGATAGTTTTATGCTAATTAATTCGACTATATAAAGTCTAGATTTCGTAAATGTTAGGGTGAGAGAGAGAAGGAATTGCTAAACTAAATGTAAGTATCGTCTACGGATCACTTCAACGAGCTTAACGAGTATTTGATAGTATTATTGTAAAGTATTAGATTAATCATTAAAGGAATCAAAGGAATTAAATTAAGTACCGACCTGAGGTTAGCAAGAGTTAGTCTCCTTGTCAATTCTGATAGCTGAGATTATTTAGACGGGAATATTAGATTTGAATGTTAGATTTGAGTATTAGATTTGAGTATCAGGATTAATCTAGATATTAGAGAATCACTCCAAGGTTTCCACTTATAGATTGAACTTGTGCTTGTTAATTGTGTTTGTCTGTCTTCAATAAATAATTTTTGTTATGGCTTTTGTTGGTGATGATATGTTTCCTTCTATACACCAGGCGCGTCGGGCAATGTGAACCCAGTCCAAGATAGGACTGGGGCACGACAATTTTAAGTTATCTTTTTACGCTATTGCAATATTTGGTATCAAGATATGTGCTAATAAATCCTTATTTATTGAACGTCTTATTATTTGACGAGATTATTTGAAGTTTTTCCAATTTAAATGTATATATTGACAGTTTTTACAAGCCATCAGATAGTTAAAAGTTTTTGCAAAAAATAAATTTAAAACTATTACCAAACTGGTTATTATTTAACATGGACGTGCTTTACTTCTGCAATCTATCTTAACATCTGAGTCATTTTATTGGATTTGCTTTAGTTTCTACCTTTTTTTTTAATCTTTTTTTTTTCTTTTTATACGATGTCTAATTGTTTCAGGGAATTATTTATTTCAGAAAATTTTCGCATTTTATAATGTTTGTTAATGACACACACACATTTCTGCATTAAACACAAATATTTAAAACCTTTTTTAAAAAGAGCAGAAAGTACTTTTCTTTTTTTTCTTCTTCATTTTCGGCTTGTTAAAATTTATTATCTCGACTGTACCCAAATGCTACATATTACCGCGATGTTTTTAGAGGACAGTTTGAAAATGCAGAAAAGTATATTTTAGCATAACAAATATAAAAATGACACGAAATTGGAAAAATATTTAAGGCAACTCAAGACTCCTCAATAATCTAGTGTTTCTGATTTTCCTCTTAAATTTGTAAGAATAATTCAAACTAAAGTGCTTTGGATACTTCTTTAACTGTAAGTGAACTTACAACGTAAAAAATATATGAAACAGTCGAGTAGAAAATAAAGACAAATATGCTCTTATCAACGAAGATAATTGCTATATATATATATATATATATAGAATCTCTTCATGATAAATAAAAACAGCTACAACAATTAAATGAAAGCATTTCGAGTGCTTGGGAAACCTTTTTTCATTTGGTAAAAAAATTGCTTAAAGGAACTAAAAAAATCATATTTAGGAGCTTAATTTCAAGTAATGAAACATATCCAAGATATTAGAAATGTAATAAAGAAAAAGAAGTATTGGTAAGAAAAAAATATTTATGTTAAACATTTACAAGGCACCTACGTAGTAATAAATATACTTCGTCGTATGAGCAGGGTACATGATGCTGACCGAAATAATATTAATAATATATGAATTTTCTCCAGTTATAAATTGAGATAATTCGTACAATCCAACTGCTAATAAATTTTTATGATTTCCTTTCTATGGCGTAACTAAGTATTTGTTTTTAACACCTCATGTCATTACTTTTTCAAAATTAATGACTCAGTATATTACCAGGTCGGTAAGCAATTGTAATAAAATTGATGATCATTGTATATTTAGCGCATTATTTTAATAACGTTACGAAAAAGGATACTACATGGATCGGGCAAATATCACTGTAAATGTACACAACGGTAATATAATTCACTGAAGAAAAATTATTTTAGATAGGAGTAAATGTTGGAAGCACACACATTGCTATACAAGATTAATAAAATAAGAATGGAAGCACAGTTTTAATGAAGTAATATGTTAACAGATAATAGATTTTCTTCTCTAAGGGAATATATATAGATACATATACATATATATGTTGCAATATTTTCGAGTGGGAAGGCTGAATATCACTTTTAGGGTGATTGTGAATGTATGACTGTACGATGATTATTGGAGACGGTTGGGGCTTTATATTTGTTGATATTGACGAGGTAGTCAATCTACTAAGCATCTTGAGACATACACATATGAACATTAACAACATTTGGACTACGTAATTAATCTGAATGAGCACACACATACAACTCAAAAGACAAAAGCAAAAAGCAGGCAACTACTATTACATGATGCAAACAAACAAAGAGAGGGCACGAACAAAGAACACTTGCATTTTATCCTGGTTGTGAAGGTCACGTGGCTCCTTCTAACAGAAGCCACGATTGGTCAAAAATTGGCGGGCGCCAGTTTCTGCCACAATCTTACTATTCGATTACGATTAAAATCTCGACCAGATGGGCTGGCAAGTTAAAATAATTAAACAATTGTCCTGAAGGGCTGGACTAAAGAATTAAAAATTACTGAAAAGGATACTAGAGGGAATTGTTACACACACACACACACACACACACACACATATATATATATATATATATATATATATATATATATATATACATTTTCTATCTTTAATAATTCTTATATGAATGAAAATGATTATATTAACCTTAAAGTATTACAAAATCAGATGTGCCATACAAATATTTAAGCCCACACATCTTTTTAATTTATGAATAAATTTGTAGATAAACATTTCTAAAAATGTTATTTCAAAAATAAAGAAAAGAAAATACATCTCTAAAAATTTAGTCTTGTACTTATCACAGTTTGCTTGCAATTTAAGATCTAGAGATTTTTTTAAAAATATTTTGCCAACATTCATGAGGTTTTGCTTAAGATTTTTCCTTATTCTCAAATTTTACTAAAATGTCTCTTAATGCATCAGAACTCTTAAGAAGAACAGCACCGTATTGCAAAAATAAAAGCGTTATCTTTACAAAATTAAAACAAAAAATTTTCAATATGAATATTTTGATTTGCTATGAATGTCTTCAACCAAGACATGTCAGAAAATAAAACACATGATACGTCAAAATTGAAACCACATTTAAACATATAACTCATTATATAAAAAAAATTATCTAAAAGAGGCCATTGTGTTAACTCTCTCTATTTCCTAAATGGACTAAATATTGATGTGCATTTTCTTAATCAAATAAACACATCTGGTGTGATTTATTAATACAATCGTTATCTTCATTCTATTATGAAAAACAAAATGAAATTTCAAATCAGATCCTTGTCTGGATGGCACAAAAGAAATCTTATTACTACAATTATAAATGATTCATTTCAGAGAATCATTTAATAGATTATTATTTAGCTAGCTTATATATATATATATAATTTTAATGGCTAGCTTAATTTTTAAAAATTAAAAATTCTAGGTTTTTTAACAACTGCCCATTGGAAGATATCGAGATATATTTATTAATTTGGAATAAACATAACTGAAGTACTGATTGTATATAACACAATGCTCTATATTTATTAGATTATTTTTTAAAACAATAAGCGAATATAAATATCTTAAATTATTTATAGAACATTTCATGCGAACTTTTAAATATGCTTAACTATTCTAACATATCAGTCTTGCTTTCATTGTATATTTATAGTTTGAATTTCCTTTTAATAAATATTGTCTGGTGTTTTAAAAGCTGTTTACTCCTTTTTATAACAAAGAGTAAGAGAAAATAATAAATTAAATACTATTTACTTTAAAAAAATTTCATACATTTCTAATTTTTATTGAAGGAATTTGTTTTCTATGGTATAAATTAAGAGTTCTTTTTCTGTGGTTGAAAACCGTTTAATAATGGAAGGAGAATGCGTCGGATAAAATGAATAATATTTAATTAAAACATATAGGATAGTTAATTACCAATTACTTTGTATCAGGAAAAGACAAAAGAATCAATATTCAAGAAGATACATACATCTATGAATTATTCAAAGGTAAAAGTCTCAATCATTAAAGACATTTTATTGACCCATCAAACAATCGTTTCAGAGCTCTATGCCTGAATATAAAAAAATTATAAACAAAGACATTTCAAAAGCTTAACGTTTATTGTTTTCTGACTATTTTATAAATTTTCAGAATATATTTTTATATATTAATTATTATCTTGAAATAAAAGCCTTAGAATTTTTTCGGAGCATATGAAAAGCTTCTAAGCATTCTTATATTTGTCGGCTGGGTGGAGTGGTTGGTTTGACGCTGGCCCTCTGCACCTAAGATTGCGAGTTCAAACCCGGCCCAAGTCGGTGAATTTTCATGATGCAGAAAACCGACAGCGGCTATGTCGTATGATTATGCTAAATGTAAAAGATCCCTAGAGTGTCTGTTTGGCTTGGGTGCTCTCGGCAAAATTAAATTCTAGTACCGTTCCTCGTCAGAGCTCAGTTGCTTCCCTCTTGAAGGAAACTGGGCGTCAAAATTACCTGCGGCGATTGGTATCGCCCTAAATGGTGCCGCACTAAAAAGAGATACCACCTTCCGAGAATGTACTAGGTCTGAAATCGTAAAACACCAAACCGCATTCCATTAGAAATTTAAAAAAAATATTTCTCGGCATTTTAATATGTGAAACTTTTAAATAGGATCACATTTATTAATTGGAATATGTGCATGCATATATAAATAAAACCTTTTATAAACTACTTTTTCTTATATATAAGATTTTTAATCAGTTTTAAGTTAATAAAATTGGGGCTATATTAGTCTAAAAAGAGATTTTACTCTTTTAAGTTTTTATTATTAGGCTCATTATTTTTCTATTTACCAGTTGTACTTTACAGTGGTGGCCAAAATGGCGGACACTTTTTTAAATTGTTACATTTTTCAAGTTTGTATGCTTATAGAAAATGTTAGGTTGCACAAAATGCAAAGTCTTTTATATCATTTAAAAGATAATTTAGTACTGAATTCAGTACAAAAAAAAACAAATTTTAAAAATTTGCTACGCAAAAAAAGTTATACTGCAATAACTATCGATATACATTACATATATACTGATGATAGCAGTGAGTTATCAGTGCTACGACTTCTGAGGTCGTAGATGACATTCTTCTACATTAAAGACATAATATTTTTGTTCATCAGTCATTGACAGATGGGGTGCACCTTTTTCGGTCTTCTCCTGCTTTGCTTTTTGTAAAAAATTTCTCCTGGTATTTTAAACAAAACTTTCAGTCTCCAGATGTAGTCACTGAACCACCCACCTAACTTGCAATTTTAAAACAGGAAAGACCACTTTCTCGTAAAACATCTTTTTCTAGGTGTCCAATCTACTCTTTTATTTGATGCCATTGCTTCTTTATTATATATCATTGTTATCCTGGCTAGGACACAGTCCTGACTTCATTGTTATCGAAAACTTGTGGCCCCATTTGAAAACTCTTGTCCGAATAAGGTACTCATAAAAAAGAACTAATTGAGGATATAATTGTTTCCTGGCATCATGTAATAACGAAGGAAGAGTTTAAGAGTATTTTCAGCTCAATGAAACTTCAATGTTAAGCTGTAATAAAAAATAAAGGCAACCCACTAAGCAGTGATAACTAACTCGCTGCTGTCATCAGTATCTAATGTATATTAGCATAACTTTTATGCACTGCAAATATTTACATTTTGTTTCTTGTATTGAATTTAGAATTAAATTGTCTTTAAAATGATATAAAATACTTTGCATTTTGTGCAACGTAACATTTTCTATAGCATACAAACTTGAAAAACATAACAATTTTAAGAAGTGTCCACAATTTTGGCCACCACTGTAATTAAAATCTCGTTTGTTTAATATATATTTTATGGAAAATATATAGGCAATAATTAATTTTACTTTAATATAAAGGAGAGTTCAGTATTTTTAAATTTAGTGCAGTAATTCAAACTGTAAAATCTAACAACAAAACTTGAATTTTGAAACAAAAATAAATTTCTTTGTAGAAAATATATTCCCTCAAGTAAGCACTTTATAGCTTGTTGGGTTTTAATATGTTTCTGCAAATTAAAAAAGAGTAAAATATCATCTTTTTTTTTTCATTTTTAGCATTACGCCAAAGACAATACAATTTATATTCAGCTGCTTAAAAATATATTTTTTGCATCTGTTCTTTTATATATAAAACAGATATATACTTTTGATTTTGTATTTTTCTGTATTTAATGACTATTTATAAAAAATATGAGGTAATATTTCTCACACACCAGCTCAGATGACGGAATATAAAACAACAAAAACGACTTTTGGTGAAATAACTTTCTAATGTGAGTCTTGATGTAGTAGCAAAGGGGAAATCTAAACTGATATATAGTTCACTCCCAAAAATTTTTCTTGATCACATTTGAAAACTTTGAAGCCATTTTAACCTTAAGCTACATCAGCTTTCTATTATTCTGCTCAATGTTAGAATCAAAACCATATCACATTAAAAAGTAGCTTTTCTACCACTATTTAAATGCATTCTAGGTTTTTCTAATCCAGTTAACTAATAATAAACACTATATATGATGGTAAGTAATATTCACATTTACGGCAATATTGATTTGTATTTTCATTGAAGATATTTTTCAATTCTTGTACTATTTAAACACACTCCCCCTATATATATTTATTTATACAGTCGTCGATAATTCAAACCTGCGATAATACGAACCTCTCGATAATTCGAAATATATGCTCAGTCCCTAGAAAAACTCTTGATATTTCGAATTAAATCAATACGTTTGGGTATACTCAATATTTCGAAGTAAAATCTGTGGATGGCCAGACTACAATACGCTATAATTCGAAGTTATCTTATCAAACTCTCGACAATTCGAACACTCATATCGTGCAGTCCTGTAATAAAAAGGTTAGATCTCTTACAAGTTCTGCGTTGTGTTGTCTTTGCGTGTCTCCCCTGTAACGTAGCCTCTTTGACCATCTGTCTGCTACTCCCTTCTTAGTGTTTTCAAGTTCCTCAAGCGATTATTCCTCATCCTCATTATTTTCATTCCTTTAAATGGACAGTAGATCAACCACACCTGTTGTCAGCCGTCCACATATTTTGTTTAACACGTGGCCTTGCTACACATGTGTTCAAAAAGGATGGTCCGCTATTGTGAAGAAGAGATGCGTAGGATTGTGTATGAATGTATTGTTTTAGTAGAAGAATTTTAAATTCTGTAAAATATTTATACTTTTTAAAAATGCTTAGAAACATAATTTTACACGTGTACAATTGCTTTATTACATAGTTTCAAATTTAAATGTGTTAGAAAAACATTCCTTTTTGTGTATTTTGAGAATTTTTTTCTACTCTCTTGATAATTTGAAGTTTTTCATTGGTCCTTCCAACTTCGAATGATCGAGAGGCGACTGTATATCTTGTTCAAATTTTCATTCGTTAATAAAATACTTTTTATTCATCCATTCAAGTTCAAACACATTTTTTTAAAACTTGTAGTGGTTAACACTTGATATTAATATAGTTTTTTTCAAATATTAATTCCTTAATTAAAATTAACTATAGTTTAAGAGGTATATTTCAGTAGATATTATTGCTTTAGATGGCAGCATCTAGAGGAAAACAGTTTTTGAGTCTGTCTTGAATAAATCTGTGATGAAGATTTAACTTAACCTGAATAATCATATGCTAGTTAGATATCAGCATTCCTTTTACACTGGTTTTAAAATAAATTCCTCCCTATTATATTCAACTTTTATTAAAAAATGTAATTACAAATGTAATGGGTTAAAAAGTTTTTAATGTTAATTTAAAAGGTGTTTTGCCACTTAATATTGTGATTCTGTCATATGTATATACATATTT